>JANIIK010000786.1:17500-58793 GCA_027704905.1 Muraenolepis orangiensis
GGCCAGAGCCGTTAGCGTATGGAGACCAGGCCTTTAATGAGAGGTGAATGTAGGATCAGATCAAGGCCAGAGCCGTTAGCGTATGGAGACCAGGCCTATAATGAGAGATGAATGTAGGATCAGATCAAGGCCAGAGCCGTTAGCGTATGGAGACCAGGCCTTCAATGAGAGGTGAATGTAGGATCAGATCAGACCAGAGCCGTTAGCGTATGGAGACCAGGCCTTTAATGAGAGGTGAATGTATGATCAGATCAAGGCCAGAGCCGTTAGCGTGTGGAGACCAGGCCTTTAATGAGAGGTGAATGTATGATCAGATCAAGGCCAGAGCCGTTAGCGTGTGGAGACCAGGCCTTTAATGAGAGGTGAATGTATGATCAGATCAAGGCCAGAGCCGTTAGCGTGTGGAGACCAGGCCTTTAATGAGAGATGAATGTAGGATCAGATCAAGGCCAGAGCCGTTAGCGTGTGGAGACCAGGCCTTTAATGAGAGATGAATGTAGGATCAGAGACGCCCCGTTTGCCGGCTCTTTGATTTCTGGATTCTCTTCAATGACACCAAGTAGAGTTTGTAATAGTCATCAAGGAGGCGGCTTATTGAGATGATGAATCCCCTCTTAGATCATCAGCTCAATGGTCAGTGGTGGTTGGACTATTGGAAAGTCTTTAGTGATTTCCTACTTGGGAAGATATCAGGCAATCCCACTTGCGGTCACCTGATTTGCATACGGTGTGGCGGGTGGTCGCTGTAGATATTTGATGACATGTTTGTTTTTACTTCTTTAGCATAGAGTGCTCTTTTATAGCCAAAGCCATGATGTACCAACTCATCTTGGATCCAGCATTCAATGCAGAATTTGGACAATGCTACAGCCCAACTTCTGGGGTGAGACTGCACAGCGCACGGGCCGGACACCAAGAAGTGTGAGGGCCAGTGTTTCCTGTCTTATTACTAAGTACATTCATTTAAAGATTAACTCATTTGCGAGCGCTGGAGGTGAAGATTGAGGTTTCAGAAGACGATTTAACCGTGGCCTTTTCCTACTAACTACACAGGACGTTTGAGCTTGTCTTCCCACTAGTGGCTATGGGAAAAGGTCGTTGTTTCACCAATTCTGGCCCAGAGTTTGTGTCGACTGTTGACGGCCAAGGAACATTTTCACAATGGCAACATGATGCTATCGTTTTGGTTATCGGTCCTCTTCTGGGTTTGAGATGAATGGTCAGCCATATCACTTTTGCTTGTGGTTCCACCGGGCAGGTTGTTGTTGTCCAGTACAGACCCATTCCATGTCAAAAAAATGGACGTTGGGAACCACTGCGCATTTTTTTGAAGTAGATCAAATGTGTCTCCCAGGTGGCTGTTCCAAGCGTCATGCTAACATCTCTACATATGCCATACATTACATCTGCATATGCAATTTCAACTGGAATTCACTGTTTTGTTTATAGCTCACAAATAGTTGACACAGTGGTCCACTATAATAAGGAACAACAGCGATAATAACAGTCATCAAGATATGGTATTTGTGCCGCTTCATTCTCACATGACCTTTGTACTAATGTGCGGCAATCATGTTTTGGCAATTTCCTTTCCCTAAAGTGGTTGTAAAGCTCACAGCCGCTTAACAAATGTGCTTCCACCTGTGGGTGAGCCTGGGACCGCTCTCTGTTTGCTGTGAGGAAGGACTGTTATTCCACCTGTGGGTGAGCCTGGGACCGCTCTCTGTTTGCTGTGAGGAAGGACTGTTATTCCACCTGTGGGTGAGCCTGGGACCGCTCTCTGTTTGCTGTGAGGAAGGACTGTTATTCCACACTGGCCATATGGCCTTTCTGGTGACATTTGTACCAGATCTCCGGGGTGGATCTTCTTTGCCCTTTCCCCCATCTTTATGTTTTCCCTTCAGCTGACAAAAGGAATTCATTACAGTCGTAATTACAATTCACCGTTCTAATGAAACCCAAACACGTCACGGCGCATCTAAATGGCTCCATCCAAATCTGGAGGATTAAATCCTCTTTATTGGTCATATACATATGTGCGCACACAGTGAAATGAGTTTCTCTGCATTTAACCCATCCTAGTATGAGGAGCAGTGGGCAGCTATTTGATATACAGCTGCCCGGGGGGGGAAGTGCAGGGGGTCCGGTACCTTGCTCAAGGGATCCTCGGCAGTGTCCGGGTGTTTCAGGTTCGAGGACTTGAACCCGGCAACCCTCCGATCCCCGAGCCTAGTCCCGACAGATTAAACTATCCCGCCGCCAGACCGGAGCTGTGCTGCCGCCGTAAACGTCGGAGCACGCAAAACGCCGCGATAAAAGGCCACAACTGCCAATTTAGCCACGAGTGGGAGCAGAAGGAAGAGGCTTTAGCAGACGTTTGAGTGACAGCAGCTTTCAGAAACAACAAGCAAATGAGCATGCCTGAAACAAACAGCTCCCATCCTGCCCAGAGGCAGAGATCAATACCCACTCTAGACCAACTGGGCTGTGGCGGAGGAGGGGTTGGGCGGGTGGGGGGGAAGTCAAACCTCAACTGCACATTTAAGCACAACAGACTAACGGGGCCTACCGTGTCGGGAAACAAAGGACAAATTAAACCGGTAAATTCTCACACCGTCGCTATGGCGATGTACGGGCTGTATGGACCCAGCTTGTTAGCATTGGCGCCACGAACGCACACGTAAAACAGAGACGCAGCAGAAACATAACGTGCCACCCATGTTGAGTGACAATCTGCTTTTTTTTGCGGATGGTGAAGACGAGACTGAATTTGTGAATGCTGTCAGTCAAACCAAAGGTCTTGAGACCAATCAGTGTGTGATTAAACCCCCTTGATTCTGATTGTTTGTACGGCGTCAACGCGGATTGCAAACTGCCAGGCGGTTGCCGGGGAAACGCTGTCTCGCCCGTTTATTTGCATAGCGCTGTTTTTATTTCAAGTCAAGTTGCGTGTTGTGTCAAAGTGAGTTCATTCCAGTTAGGCCCGTTAGCCTGAAGCCAAACAACACTCACACTTCCATGACTAGTGTGCAAAGATAGCTCAACTAATTCTGTCAGTCAGCCCCCAAAGCATTGTGCCCCGATACTGGTGGTGCTGGTAACTTCCTACAGTGACTCATACAGCTGACAGCTGGATGAGGACTGAGAAATATCTTTATACAGAGTGTCAATATAGATGTGAGATGCTTGGATATGATTATATAGCTATAGAACCACTGTATGTGTGTGTGTGTGTGTATGGGTGTGTTTACAAAAATATATATGCAGTAGCATTTAATGCAAATAACGGCTCGCTAATTTAATCGGAAAAATAGCCGTCTAATTCCAAAAATGTCTATAATCAGAGTGAATGATACATACAAACGCATAGTGCATAATTAATTACACAACAAATAATGCCTACAGGTTAACAAACACTTTCAGAATGAAGACGATGTCCATACTGTCGTTAAGTCAGACAAACCGGAGCTCTGAAATGACCAACTGACTTTCCCACCTGGAATTCCGAGTCGGGCAACCGGTCAATTCATTTGGAGCTCATTTGTTGTCAGGTTGTCAGTGGAATCGTACGGCCGGCAGGTCATCGTGTCACATCCGCTGTCCCAACTGGGTCCAAACGTCCCAGTTTGAGCTATCATTATTTCAGTCATGAAGCCGTGTTTGAACCAACCTCCGTCATGGGTTTGTTTTATATATATCATATTTTAATATTCCCTTTAACAGTGTGTAGAAAAAATATAGAAAATATAGAAAAAAAGCCTTTTAATGGGATTTAGGATCTTAAATCACCTGGAATTCCCCTGCTTGTGTTGACAATTTAAGATAAGAGCAACAAGAAAACATTGACATTCTAACGAACCACTCGTTAGCTAAGGTTAGAAAGAAATAACCAGAAGAACAACTGCAGCAGACGACGCTGCCGCTAGCCAGGAACATGGCTGCTTGAGGGCTCCTCCTGAAGACAAGAACACAGGCTGATGAGGACTCACTTGATTACACATTGGAATTCATTAGCAGTTTGAATGATGGTGAACAGAGCAGATGGAACATGCTAGAGATCCTCTCCTCCAGTGTGTGTGTGGTGGGGGCTGTTTTAACCTGTGGGCCTTGATTAACAACCACCCACAGGTGTGCAGCCTCACCAGCCAATCAGTCCAACTCAGGCCAGGTGAGGCTGCTTCAACCAGCCACCAACCACACACACACACACACACACACACACACACACACACACACACACACTCACACACACACACACACTCACACACACACACACACACACACACACACACTCCACAACTACAAGTTATTTAAAGCAATGAATGAATCCTAAAAGCCGAGCGTGGTCCTGCTCCGATGCTGCTGAGATACGAGTCAACGCTCACCATGAAACCGTCCTTCACCTCACAATCACAATGAACTCCAAGATAATAATGAATAACACGGTTATGTCCAAACAAGCCAGAAACAGCCTGTTAGTTTCATCAGTCTCACGTGGTCCGGCTGCCTAGGAGAACTGGTCTACCGGTCCCCATGTGTGTCAGGTGACTTTTCTAATGAGCGTGGGAGGAGGCGGACGGCCCACAGACGTCACCTCCGCCTCAACAGTTGCGGTGTGTGGCAGAAGTGTGTGCGGAACTGTCAGGGTTTCTGCACGCGTATCTAATGAGCTAACCGGTTTACTCTTGAGACGCCCATGTGGGACAGATGAAGATCCCTTTCCCTCTGACTCCAACGATCTCCTTGTGCCGAGTGACATGAAAAGTGTACATTTTCAGCCCACTAAAGTCCATCCATTTGTAGTCCATTTGCTGTCAGTAGAAGCCAGCGCGGGCCTGTTCTTGGCCCGCTCCATTCATATGAGTCACATAGCGGCGCTGATGCATCCCAACATGGTGGTCATGGTGTCTTCTCCTTGTAGCTGAAGAATAGCTTCCTTGTGTCCTGGTGGCTCTGCCTCTCCGTGGCGCTGAGCCCCCAGGCCACGCAGCCCGTCTCTGGTCCATCTCTCCTGCCTGGGGTCACTGGGTTTGTTCGCCTGGTGGATTCAATGTTACTTCCCTTTTGTGCTTGTTTTCACATTCTAAAATGTGTTGTTGTGTTCCCTGGTAATGTTGCTCTTGTTGCATTTCTGTGTGTATGTGCTCTGTGTGTGTGTGTGTGTGTGTGTGTGTGTGTGTGTGTGTGTGTGTGTGTGTGTGTGTGCTCTGTGTGTGTGTGTGTGTGTGTGTGTGTGTGTGTGTGTGTGTGTGTATGTGCTCTGTGTGTGTGTGTGTGTGTGTGTGTGTGTGTGTGTGTGTGTGTGTGTGTGTGTGTGTGTGTGTGTGTGTGTGTGTGTGTGTGTGTGTGTGTGTGTGTGTGTGTGTGTGTGTGTGTGTGTGTGTGTGTGTGTGTGTAATAACAGGCTGTTGTTGTCTCTCTCTTGGTCCTGGTTATAGAGTCACAGTGCACACTGTGTGGTGAACCAGAAGGTGAGTTGGACTCGTCATCCTCGCCTTCCTCATCTCCCTGCAGAGTGTGTGTGTGTGTGCGTGTGTGTGTGTGTGTGTGTGTGTGTGTGTGTGTGTGTGTGTGTGTGTGTGTGTGTGTGTGTGTGTGTGTGGCTTTGTGCTAAGCCGGCGTGGTGAGCCCAGGTGGCCCAGCGATCCTGGAACAAGCGCATCGCCGCGGCAACTAAATGATCCCAAAGTCATTGAGCAGGGAAGCAACCATCTTCCTGTTTGTACCTTAGATTAGCCGGCTTGTTGATTGGATTACCAGCAGGCATGAAGTCTGAAGGACACGTTTAGAGGGCTGGCTAACCAACAACCTGCGCCTAACATGTGGAGCGCTACCACAATGTAGCACATCTGCTGTATAAAACACACACAGAGGGTTTATACATGTGAGGGTTCTGAATGTGTGTGTGTGTGTGTGTGTGTGTGTGTGTGTGTGTGAGCATGCTTGGGTCCACTCCATACAGCATGTGAAGCAGGTCTGTCAGAGTGTAGCGGTGGGCTTTATGTGGAGGACTGTCAGCGACCATCAGCCTCGTCAGCTTATCACCTTGGCTCTGACTCCGCCCTCTTTTCCGTATCGCTGGCCATTGCAAGCTGCTTCACCGTCGCCACCAGCAATGGACTTTTCTGCCTTGAGTGTCCTAAACGCACCAACCGGGTTTGACGTCATATTGATCGGCATGTCGATTTTCAACCGCCTCAACGAAGCTACAATATCTGAGGGAGGGATCAGGAGCAGATCTGATTCCGCCTCCCCACCACCCACCCACCACCACCCACCACCCACCAACCACCAACCACCACCACCACCCACCACCACCCACCACCACCACCACCCACCACCCACCAACCACCACCACCCACCCACCACCACCCACCACCCACCACCCACCACCACCCACCACCCACCACCAACCACCACCACCACCACCCACCACCCACCACCACCACCCACCACCCACCACCCACCCACCAACCACCACCACCCACCACCCACCAACCACCACCACCCACCACCACCACCACCACCACCCACCACCCACCACCCACCACCACCCACCACCAACCATCCAACCACCACCAACCACCCACCCACCACCCACCCACCACCACCCACCACCACCCCCCACCCACCAACCACCACCAACCACCAACCACCCACCACCCCACCACCCACCACCACCCACCACCAACCACCACCAACCAACCACCACCAACCACTCACCCACCACCACCCACCACCACCCACCACCACCACCAACCACCCACCACCACCCACCACCACCAACCACCACCCACCACCCACCACCCACCATCCAACCACCACCCACCATCCAACCACCACCCACCACCCACCACCACCCACCACCACCAACCACCCCACCCACCACCCACCCACCAACCACCACCAACCCCCCAACAACCACCACCCACCACCACCCCCACCCACCAACCACCACCACCCACCACCACCCACCACCAACCACCACCACCACCCACCCACCAACCACCCACCACCACCACCAACCACCCCCAACCACCCCCCACCCACCAACAACCACCACCCACCAACCACCCCCCACCACCCACCACCACCACCCACCACCAACCACCACCACCACCCACCCACCAACCACCCACCACCACCAACCACCCACCCACCACCACCCACCACCACCACCCACCACCACCAACCACCACCCACCAACCACCACCAACCACCAACCACACCACCACCACACCAACCCCCACCAACCACACCACCCCACCAACCACCCCCCACCACCCAACCCCAACCACCCACCAACCACCCCCACCCACCCACCAAACCACCCCAACCACCCCCCACCACCACACCACCCACCACCACCACCCCCCACCACCACACCACCACACAACCAACCACCAACCACCCACCCACATGAATGCAGCAGCCTCTGCTCTGCCTGATGGATTAAGATTAATATGAGCAAGTGAGCATTTCTGTGTATGTGCTCTGTGTGTGTGTGTGTGTGTGTGTGTGTGTGTGTGTGTGTGTGTGTGTGTGTGTGTGTGTGTGTGTGTGTGTGTGTGTGTGTGTGTGTGTGTGTGTGTGTAATAACAGGCTGTTGTTGTCTCTCTCTTGGTCCTGGTTATAGAGTCACAGTGCACACTGTGTGGTGAACCAGAAGGTGAGTTGGACTCGTCATCCTCGCCTTCCTCATCTCCCTGCAGAGTGTGTGTGTGTGTGTGTGTGTGTGTGTGTGTGTGTGTGTGTGTGTGTGTGTGTGTGTGTGTGTGAGCATGCTTGGGTCCACTCCATACAGCATGTCTGTCAGAGTGTAGCGGTGGGCTTCATGTGGAGGCCTGTCAGCGACCATCAGCCTCGTCAGCTTATCACCTTGGCTCTGACTCCGCCCTCTTTTCCGTACCGCTGGCCATTGCAAGCTGCTTCACCGTCGCCACCAGCAATGGACTTTTCTGCCTTGAGTGTCCTAAACGCACCAGCCGGGTTTGACCTCATATTGATCGGCATGTCGATAGTGCAAATTTTTCAACCGCCTCAACGAGAAGCTACAATATCACAGCTGAGGGATCAGGAGCAGATCTGATTCCGCCTCCCCCACCAACCACCACCCACCACCACCACCACCAACCACCACCCAACCACCACCAACCACCCACCCACCCACCACCACCCACCACCACCCACCACCCACCCACCCATAAGGACAGAGAGGAAGGGGATAGTGTCTTCTCACAATGTCCTGGTATAGAATGCTGAGCTGGGTGCATCTCCCCTCACATACACACACACACGCACAAGCACACACACACACAAACGCACACACGCACGCACGTGCACACACACACACACAAAAGCACACACTCAAGAGCCAAGCTACATCAAGATCTTTTTTTCCCCCCAAAAGTCAACTGTGGAATAATAGCCTTTAGCTAAACGGTTTAACTCATGATGCAGCGACACGCGGGAAGAACCGCCGGCAACCACCACAGCAAAAAGGATGGAGAGCAAGAAATATGGGAAGGACAGAACCGGTGGTTGATAGTGAGAGAGAGAGAGAGAGAGAGAGAGAGAGAGAGAGAGAGAGAGAGAGAGAGAGAGAGAGAGAGAGAGAGAGAGAGAGAGAGAGAGAGACATAGGGATCCAATGGGCAGCAGGAGAGTGACCAAAGTGTTAAAGGGTAGGTGTGGGAGGATGAGGACTGGTGCTACAGCCCCTCCCCCCCCACTAAGGTCAGTGGTGTGATGCTGCTGTTCAGCTGCTATACAGGCAGCCCATACAAAGCTGTGCTTCATGGAAACCCCATTGGAGCTCAACTCCAACCAACCCAATTATGAACATCATATTGTGTTCCATTTGCAGTTCTTGATGGAAATTGTTTGTGATATATACTGATTTTCATAGTTGAGCTGGCACGTAATGTCAATTTAATGTGCGTCATTTCGCTGGCACAATTATAGTTTTATATGGTGTGCTGAACTTGATGGCAGCTCAATGTATAGTCATATGACTGTTATCTATTAGCACGCCAACCCCACTGCTGTGTTTAAAACTAAATACTTATCGTTAGTGAAACACTACTAACGGCTCTCCATGTCTTCGGCTGACCCTCTCACTGCTGTCTTTTGTACCAAACATGTTGGAACACTAGTATGTAAATGCCACTCAGCCCTTAATGCATTTTTGTACTATTTTATACTTTTATTGAATTTGGCAGGATGTATTTTTAAAACATCTCAAAAATCCATTAGCATTGTGTGAGGCCTGGACGAATAGGACGCCTGGCAGGCCAAGCTCAGTGTCTAATATAGACATAGAGTGTGGAAGTGATGGGGATACTGACTCACTCTCCAGACACACACACACACACACACACACACACACACACACACACAAGAACGGAAGCACACACACACACACACACACACACACACACACACACACACACACACACACACACACACACACACACACACACACACACACACACACAGAAGCACACACCCACACACACACACACACACACACACAGAAGCACACACACACACACACACACACACACACACACACACACAAGCATGCAAGAACGCAAGCACACACGCGTGCACGCACACACACACACACACACACACACACACACACACACACACACACACACACACACTGAAGCTCAGCCGCTGAGTGATGTCACAGCAGTCTCTGCAACAGCGCTTGGTTTTTTTTTTTTTTTCTTTTGGCCCGGGACATGCTCACTGCACATGCACACTGCACATGCACACTGCACATTCACACTGCACATGCACACTGCACACTGGACATGCACACTGGACATGCTCACTGGACATGCACACTGCCCACTGCACATGCACACTGCACATGCACACTGGACATACACACTGCACATGCACACTGGACATACACACTGGACATGCACACTGGACATGCACACTGGACATGCACACTGCACATGCACACTGCACATGCACACTGCACATGCTCACTGGACATGCTCACTGGACATGCACACTGCACATGCACACTGGACATGCACACTGGACATGCACACTGGACATGCACACTGCACATGCACACTGCACACTGGACATGCACACTGGACATGCTCACTGGACATGCACACTGCACACTGCACATGCACACTGCACATGCACACTGCACATGCACACTGCACATGCACACTGCACATGCACACTGCACATGCACACTGCACATGCACACTGCACATGCACACTGGACATGCACACTGCACATGCACACTGCACATGCACACTGCACATGCACACTGCACATGCACACTGCACATGCACACTGCACATGCACACTGCACATGCACACTGCACACTGGACATGCACACTGGACATGCACACTGGACATGCACACTGGACATGCACACTGCACATGCACACTGCACACTGCACACTGCACATGCACACTGCACATGCACACTGCACATGCACACTGCACATGCACACTGCACATGCACACTGGACATGCACACTGCACATGCACACTGCACACTGGACATGCACACTGGACATGCACACTGGACATGCACACTGGACATGCACACTGCACATGCACACTGCACACTGGACATGCACACTGGACATGCACACTGCACATGCACACTGCACATTCACACTGCACATGCACACTGCACATGCACACTGCACACTGGACATGCACACTGGACATGCTCACTGCACATGCACACTTCACATGCACACTGCACATGCACACTGCACATGCACACTGCACATGCACACTGTTGCATAATGATTTTTCTCATAGGCTCTGCAGGTTTACAGGTAGGATAACACATTGGAGTTCTAAATGTAGTCTTAAAGCCATTCCCACATGAAGACGCTCACTTGAAGGGAACAGGGATCTGGGTTCATGGCTCAGACTCTGTGGAAGGCGGGGAGCAGAGAGCTGAAGGGGCCGGTCTCACAGCCGTGGGAGACTAACGCAACATTTGAAACGGAGCTTAGAGCCTGAAGAAGGTGAGGAAGCAGAGGCTCTGTGTTGCTGAACAGGGAGAGGGAGAGGAAAGGGGGTGAGACAGAGAGGGAGGGTGTGAGACTGAGAGGGAGGGGGTGAGACAGAGAGAGGATTAGTGAGTCGGATAAAGAGGGTGTGAGACAGGGAGAGAGGGTGTGAGGCAGAGAGAGGGTGTGGGACAGACAGAGAAAGGGTGTGAGACAGAGAGAGATTATGGGACAGACAGAGAAAGGGTGTGAGACAGAGAGAGATTATATAAGACAGAGAGAGTGGGTGTGAGACAGAGAGAGATTATATAAGACAGAGAGAGTGGGTGTGAGACAGAGAGAGAGGGTGTGAGACAGAGAGAGAGAGAGAGGGTGTGAGAGAGAGAGAGAGGGCGTGAGACAGAGAGAGAGAGGGTGTGAGACAGAGAGGGTGTGAGACAGAGAGAAAGAGAGAGGGTGTGAGAGAGAGAGAGAGGGTGTGAGACAGAGAGAGGGTGTGGGACAGAGAGAAAGAGGGTGTGAGACAGAGAGAGAGAGAGGGTGTGAGACAGAGAGAGAGGGTGTGAGACAGAGAGAAAGAGGGTGTGAGACAGAGAGAGAGAGAGAGGGTGTGAGACAGAGAGAGAGGGTGTGGGAGAGAGAAAGAGGGTGTGAGACAGAGAGAGAAGGGGTGAGAGACAGAGAGAGAGAGAGAGAGGGTGTGAGACAGAGAAAGATGGTGTGATACAGAGAGATGTGTGGGACAGACAGAGAGGGTGTGAGACAGAGAGGGTGTGAGACAGAGACAGAGATGATGTGAGACAAATAGAGAGGGTGTGAGACAGAGACAGTGGGTGTGAGACAGAGAGAGAGGGTGTGAGACAGAGAGAGAGTGTGAGACAGAGAGAGAGGGTGTAAGACAGAGACAGAGATGATGTGAGACAAATAGAGAGGGTTTGAGACATAGAGAGAGTGTGAGACAGAGAGAGAGGGTGTGAGACAGAGAGAGAGGGTGTGAGACAGAGACAGAGATGATGTGAGACAAATAGAGAGGGTGTGAGACAGAGAGAGGTTGTGAGACAGAGAGAGAGGGTGTGATACAGAGAGAGAGAGCGGGTGTGTGAGAGAGAGAGAGGGCGTGAGACAGAGAGAGAGAGGGTGTGATACAGAGAGAGAGAGCGGGTGTGAGAGAGAGAGAGAGGGCGTGAGAGAGAGAGAGAGGGTGTGAGACAGAGAGGGTGTGAGACAGAGACAGAGAGAGGGTGTGAGAGAGAGAGAGAGGGTGTGAGACAGAGAGAGGGTGTGGGACAGAGAGAAAGAGGGTGTGGGACAGAGAGAGAGGGTGTGAGACAGAGAGAAAGAGGGTGTGAGACAGAGAGAGAGAGAGGGTGTGAGACAGAGAGAGAGGGTGTGGGAGAGAGAAAGAGGGTGTGAGACAGAGAGAGAAGGGGTGAGAGACAGAGAGAGAGAGAGAGAGGGTGTGAGACAGAGAGAGGGTGTGAGACAGAGAAAGATGGTGTGATACAGAGAGATGTGTGGGACAGACAGAGAGGGTGTGAGACAGAGAGAGAGGGTGTGAGACAGAGACAGAGATGATGTGAGACAAATAGAGAGGGTGTGAGACAGAGAGAGTGGGTGTGAGACAGAGAGAGAGGGTGTGAGACAGAGAAAGAGTGTGAGACAGAGAGAGAGGGTGTGAGACAGAGACAGAGATGATGTGAGACAAATAGAGAGGGTGTTAGACATAGAGAGAGTGTGAGACAGAGAGATAGGGTGTGAGACAGAGAGAGAGGGTGTGAGACAGAGACAGAGATGATGTGAGACAAATAGAGAGGGTGTGAGACAGAGAGAGTGGGTGTGAGACAGAGAGAGAGTGTGAGACAGAGAGAGAGAGGGTGTGAGACAGAGAGAGGTTGTGAGACAGAGAGAGAGGGTGTGATACAGAGAGAGAGAGCGGGTGTGATACAGAGCGATGTGTGGGACACACATCGTGGTGAGGCAGAGAGAGGATTTGTGAGTCGGATAAAGAGGGTGTGAGACATGGAGAGAGTGTGTGAGACAGAGAGAGGGTGTGGAACAGACAGAGAAAGGGTGTGAGACAGAGAGAGATTATATAAGACAGAGAGAGTGGGTGTGAGACAGAGAGAGAGGGTGTGAGACAGAGAGAGAGGGCGTGAGACAGAGAGAGAGAGGGTGTGAGACAGAGAGAGAGGGTGTGAGACAGAGAGAGAGAGGGTGTGAGACAGAGAGAGAAAGGGTGTGAGACAGAGAGAGAGGGTGTGAGACAGAGAGAGAGGGTGTGAGACAGAGAGAGAGAGGGTGTGAGACAGAGAGAGAAAGAGGGTGTGAGACAGAGAGATGTGTGGGACAGACAGAGATAGAGGGTGTGAGACAGAGAGAGAGAGATTGTGTGAGACAAATAGAGAGGGTGTGAGACAGAGAGAGAGGGTGT
Organism: Muraenolepis orangiensis; assembly: GCA_027704905.1. NCBI lineage: Eukaryota > Metazoa > Chordata > Actinopteri > Gadiformes > Muraenolepididae > Muraenolepis > Muraenolepis orangiensis. The sequence continues at coordinate 30,942 of JANIIK010000786.1, forward strand.
GAGACAGAGACAGAGATGATGTGAGACAAATAGAGAGGGTGTGAGACAGAGAGAGTGGGTGTGAGACAGAGAGAGAGGGTGTGAGACAGAGAGAGAGCGTGAGACAGAGAGAGAGGGTGTGAGACAGAGAGAGAGTGTGAGACAGAGAGAGAGGGTGTGAGACAGAGACAGAGATGATGTGAGACAAATAGAGAGGGTGTGAGACATAGAGAGAGTGTGAGACAGAGAGAGAGGGTGTGAGACAGAGAGGGTGTGAGACAGAGAGAGAGTGTGGGACAGACAGATAAAGGGTGTGAGACAGAGAGAGATTATATAAGACAGAGAGAGTGGGTGTGAGACAGAGAGAGAGGGTGTGAGACAGAGAGAGAGAGGGTGTGAGAGAGAGAGAGGGCGTGAGACAGAGAGAGAGAGGGTGTGAGACAGAGAGAGAGGGTGTGAGACAGAGAGAGAGAGGGTGTGAGACAGAGAGAGAAAGGGTGTGAGACAGAGAGAGAGGGTGTGGGAGAGAGAAAGAGGGTGTGAGACAGAGAGAGAAGGGGTGGGAGACAGAGAGAGAGAGGGTGTGAGACAGAGAGAGGGTGTGAGACAGAGAAAGATGGTGTGATACAGAGAGATGTGTGGGACAGACAGAGAGGGTGTGAGACAGAGAGAGAGGGTGTGAGACAGAGACAGAGATGATGTGAGACAAATAGAGAGGGTGTGAGACAGAGAGAGTGGGTGTGAGACAGAGAGAGAGGGTGTGAGACAGAGAAAGAGTGTGAGACAGAGAGAGAGGGTGTGAGACAGAGACAGAGATGATGTGAGACAGAGACAGAGATGATGTGAGACAAATAGAGAGGGTGTGAGACAGAGAGAGTGGGTGTGAGACAGAGAGAGAGTGTGAGACAGAGAGAGAGAGGGTGTGAGACAGAGAGAGGTTGTGAGACAGAGAGAGAGGGTGTGATACAGAGAGAGAGAGCGGGTGTGATACAGAGCGATGTGTGGGACACACATCGTGGTGAGGCAGAGAGAGGATTTGTGAGTCGGATAAAGAGGGTGTGAGACAGGGAGAGAGTGTGTGAGACAGAGAGAGGGTGTGGGACAGACAGAGAAAGGGTGTGAGACAGAGAGAGATTATATAAGACAGAGAGAGTGGGTGTGAGACAGAGAGAGAGGGTGTGAGACAGAGAGAGAGGGCGTGAGACAGAGAGAGAGAGGGTGTGAGACAGAGAGAGAGGGTGTGAGACAGAGAGAGAGAGGGTGTGAGACAGAGAGAGAAAGGGTGTGAGACAGAGAGAGAGGGTGTGGGAGAGAGAAAGAGGGTGTGAGACAGAGAGAGAAGGGGTGAGAGACAGAGAGAAAGAGGGTGTGAGACAGAGAGAGAAGGGCTGAGAGACAGAGAGAGAGAGAGAGAGGGTGTGAGAAAGAGAGAGGGTGTGAGACAGAGAAAGATGGTGTGATACAGAGAGATGTGTGGGACAGACAGAGATAGAGGGTGTGAGACAGAGAGAGAGAGATTGTGTGAGACAAATAGAGAGGGTGTGAGACAGAGAGAGAGGGTGTGAGACAGAGACAGAGATGATGTGAGACAAATAGAGAGGGTGTGAGACAGAGAGAGTGGGTGTGAGACAGAGAGAGAGGGTGTGAGACAGAGAGAGAGCGTGAGACAGAGAGAGAGGGTGTGAGACAGAGAGAGAGTGTGAGACAGAGAGAGAGGGTGTGAGACAGAGACAGAGATGATGTGAGACAAATAGAGAGGGTGTGAGACATAGAGAGAGTGTGAGACAGAGAGAGAGGGTGTGAGACAGAGAGAGAGGGTGTGAGACAGAGAGAGGTTGTGAGACAGAGAGAGAGGGTGTGATACAGAGAGAGAGAGCGGGTGTGATACAGAGCGATGTGTGGGACACACATCGTGGTGAGGCAGAGAGATGATTTGTGAGTCGGATAAAGAGGGTGTGAGACAGGGAGAGAGTGTGTGAGACAGAGAGAGGGTGTGGGACAGACAGAGAAATGGTGTGAGACAGAGAGAGATTATATAAGACAGAGAGAGTGGGTGTGAGACAGAGAGAGAGGGTGTGAGACAGAGAGAGAGAGGGTGTGAGAGAGAGAGAGGGCGTGAGACAGAGAGAGAGAGGGTGTGAGACAGAGAGAGAGGGTGTGAGACAGAGAGAGAGAGGGTGTGAGACAGAGAGAGAAAGGGTGTGAGACAGAGAGAGAGGGTGTGGGAGAGAGAAAGAGGGTGTGAGACAGAGAGAGAAGGGGTGAGAGACAGAGAGAGAGAGGGTGTGAGACAGAGAGAGGGTGTGAGACAGAGAAAGATGGTGTGATACAGAGAGATGTGTGGGACAGACAGAGATAGAGGGTGTGAGACAGAGAGAGAGAGATTGTGTGAGACAAATAGAGAGGGTGTGAGACAGAGAGAGAGGGTGTGAGACAGAGACAGAGATGATGTGAGACAAATAGAGAGGGTGTGAGACATAGAGAGAGTGTGAGACAGAGAGAGAGGGTGTGAGACAGAGAGAGAGGGTGTGAGACAGAGAGAGAGTGTGAGACAGAGAGAGAGGGTGTAAGACAGAGAGAGGTTGTGAGACAGAGAGAGAGGGTGTGATACAGAGAGAGAGAGCGGGTGTGATACAGAGCGATGTGTGGGACACACATCGTGGTGAGGCAGAGAGATGATTTGTGAGTCGGATAAAGAGGGTGTGAGACAGGGAGAGAGTGTGTGAGACAGAGAGAGGGTGTGGGACAGACAGAGAAAGGGTGTGAGACAGGGAGAGAGTGTGTGAGACAGAGAGAGGGTGTGAGACAGAGAGAGAGGGTGTGAGACAGAGAGAGAGAGGGTGTGAGACAGAGAGAGGGTGTGGGACAGACAGAGAGAGGGTGTGAGACAGAGAGAGATTATATAAGACAGAGAGAGTGGGTGTGAGACAGAGAGAGAGGGTGTGAGACAGAGAGAGAGAGGGTGTGAGACAGAGAGAGAGGGTGTGAGACAGAGAGAGGGTGTGGGACAGAGAGAAAGAGGGTGTGAGACAGAGAGAGAGAGGGTGTGAGACAGAGAGAGAGGGTGTGGGAGAGAGAAAGAGGGTGTGAGACAGAGAGAGAGAGGGTGTGAGACAGAGAGAGAGGGTGTGGGAGAGAGAAAGAGGGTATGAGACAGAGAGAGAGGGTGTGAGACAGAGAGAGAGGGTGTAAGACATAGAGAGAGAGGATGTGAGACAGAGAGAGATGATGTAAGACAGAAGAGAGGGTGTGAGACAGAGAGAGGGTGTAAGACAGAGAGAGAGGGTGTGAGACAGAGGGAGGGTGTAAGACATAGAGAGAGAGGGTGTGAGACAGAGGGAGGGTGTGAGACAGAGAGAGAGGGTATGAGACACAGAGAGAGGGTGTAAGACATAGAGAGAGAGGGTGTGAGACACAGAGAGAGGGTGTGAGACAGAGAGAGGGTGTGAGACAGAGAGAGGGTGTGAGACAGAGAGAGGGTGTGAGACACAGAGAAAGGGTGTGAGACAGAGAGAGATTATATAAGACAGAGAGAGAGGGTTTGAGACAGAGAGAGAGGGTGTGAGACAAAGAGAGAGAGGGTTTGAGACAGAGAGAGGGGGTGCTAAACAGAGAGAGAGGGTGTGAGACAGAGGGAGAGGGAGGGTGTGGGACAGAAAGAGGGTATGAGACACAGAGAGAGGGTGTGAGACAGAGAGAGAGGGTGTGAGACAGAGAGAGGGGGTGTGAGACAGAGAGAGAGAGGGTGTGAGACAGAGAGAGGGTGTGAGACAGAGAAAGAGGGTGTGATACAGAGAGATGTGTGGGACAGACAGAGATAGAGGGTGTGAGACAGAGAGAGAGAGATGGTGTGAGACAAATAGAGAGGGTGTGAGACAGAGACAGAGATGATGTGAGACAAATAGAGAGGGTGCGAGACAGAGAGAGTGGGTGTGAGACAGAGAGAGAGGGTGTGAGACATAGAGAGAGTGTGAGACAGAGAGAGAGGGTGTGAGACCGAGAGAGGTTGTGAGACAGAGAGAGAGGGTGTGATACAGAGAGAGAGAGAGAGGGTGTGAGACAGAGGGGGGTGTAAGACATAGAGAGAGAGGGTGTGAGACAGAGGGAGGGTTTAAGACATAGAGAGAGGGTGTGAGACAGAGAGAGAGAGGGTGTGAGACAGAGAGAGGTTGTGAGACAGAGAAAGATGGTGTGATACAGAGAGATGTGTGGGACAGACAGAGATAGAGGGTGTGAGACAGAGAGAGAGAGATTGTGTGAGACAAATAGAGAGGGTGTGAGACAGAGAGAGAGGGTGTGAGACAGAGACAGAGATGATGTGAGACAAATAGAGAGGGTGTGAGACATAGAGAGAGTGTGAGACAGAGAGAGAGGGTGTGAGACAGAGAGAGAGGGTGTGAGACAGAGAGAGAGTGTGAGACAGAGAGAGAGGGTGTAAGACAGAGAGAGGTTGTGAGACAGAGAGAGAGGGTGTGATACAGAGAGAGAGAGCGATGTGTGGGACACACATCGTGGTGAGGCAGAGAGATGATTTGTGAGTCGGATAAAGAGGGTGTGAGACAGGGAGAGAGTGTGTGAGACAGAGAGAGGGTGTGGGACAGACAGAGAAAGGGTGTGAGACAGGGAGAGAGTGTGTGAGACAGAGAGAGGGTGTGAGACAGAGAGAGAGGGTGTGAGACAGAGAGAGAGAGGGTGTGAGACAGAGAGAGGGTGTGGGACAGACAGAGAGAGGGTGTGAGACAGAGAGAGATTATATAAGACAGAGAGAGTGGGTGTGAGACAGAGAGAGAGGGTGTGAGACAGAGAGAGAGAGGGTGTGAGACAGAGAGAGAGGGTGTGAGACAGAGAGAGGGTGTGGGACAGAGAGAAAGAGGGTGTGAGACAGAGAGAGAGAGGGTGTGAGACAGAGAGAGAGGGTGTGGGAGAGAGAAAGAGGGTGTGAGACAGAGAGAGAGAGGGTGTGAGACAGAGAGAGAGGGTGTGGGAGAGAGAAAGAGGGTATGAGACAGAGAGAGAGGGTGTGAGACAGAGAGAGAGGGTGTAAGACATAGAGAGAGAGGATGTGAGACAGAGAGAGAGATGATGTAAGACAGAAGAGAGGGTGTGAGACAGAGAGAGGGTGTAAGACAGAGAGAGAGGGTGTGAGACAGAGGGAGGGTGTAAGACATAGAGAGAGAGGGTGTGAGACAGAGGGAGGGTGTGAGACAGAGAGAGAGAGGGTATGAGACACAGAGAGAGGGTGTAAGACATAGAGAGAGAGGGTGTGAGACACAGAGAGAGGGTGTGAGACAGAGAGAGGGTGTGAGACAGAGAGAGGGTGTGAGACAGAGAGAGGGTGTGAGACACAGAGAAAGGGTGTGAGACAGAGAGAGATTATATAAGACAGAGAGAGAGGGTGTGAGACAGAGAGAGAGCGTGAGACAGAGAGAGAGGGTGTGAGACAGAGACAGAGATGATGTGAGACAAATAGAGAGGGTGTGAGACATAGAGAGAGTGTGAGACAGAGAGAGAGGGTGTGAGACAGAGAGGGTGTGAGACAGAGAGAGAGTGTGGGACAGACAGAGAAAGGGTGTGAGACAGAGAGAGATTATATAAGACAGAGAGAGTGGGTGTGAGACAGAGAGAGAGGGTGTGAGACAGAGAGAGAGAGGGTGTGAGAGAGAGAGAGGGCGTGAGACAGAGAGAGAGGGTGTGAGACAGAGAGAGAGGGTGTGAGACAGAGAGAGAGAGGGTGTGAGACAGAGAGAGAAAGGGTGTGAGACAGAGAGAGAGGGTGTGGGAGAGAGAAAGAGGGTGTGAGACAGAGAGAGAGGGTGTGGGAGAGAGAAAGAGGGTGTGAGACAGAGAAAGATGGTGTGATACAGAGAGATGTGTGGGACAGACAGAGAGGGTGTGAGACAGAGAGAGAGGGTGTGAGACAGAGACAGAGATGATGTGAGACAAATAGAGAGGGTGTGAGACAGAGAGAGTGGGTGTGAGACAGAGAGAGAGGGTGTGAGACAGAGAAAGAGTGTGAGACAGAGAGAGAGGGTGTGAGACAGAGACAGAGATGATGTGAGACAGAGACAGAGATGATGTGAGACAATAGAGAGGGTGTGAGACAGAGAGAGTGGGTGTGAGACAGAGAGAGAGTGTGAGACAGAGAGAGAGAGGGTGTGAGACAGAGAGAGGTTGTGAGACAGAGAGAGAGGGTGTGATACAGAGAGAGAGAGCGGGTGTGATACAGAGCGATGTGTGGGACACACATCGTGGTGAGGCAGAGAGAGGATTTGTGAGTCGGATAAAGAGGGTGTGAGACAGGGAGAGAGTGTGTGAGACAGAGAGAGGGTGTGGGACAGACAGAGAAAGGGTGTGAGACAGAGAGAGATTATATAAGACAGAGAGAGTGGGTGTGAGACAGAGAGAGAGGGTGTGAGACAGAGAGAGAGGGCGTGAGACAGAGAGAGAGAGGGTGTGAGACAGAGAGAGAGGGTGTGAGACAGAGAGAGAGAGGGTGTGAGACAGAGAGAGAAAGGGTGTGAGACAGAGAGAGAGGGTGTGGGAGAGAGAAAGAGGGTGTGAGACAGAGAGAGAAGGGGTGAGAGACAGAGAGAAAGAGGGTGTGAGACAGAGAGAGAAGGGCTGAGAGACAGAGAGAGAGAGAGAGAGGGTGTGAGAAAGAGAGAGGGTGTGAGACAGAGAAAGATGGTGTGATACAGAGAGATGTGTGGGACAGACAGAGATAGAGGGTGTGAGACAGAGAGAGAGAGATTGTGTGAGACAAATAGAGAGGGTGTGAGACAGAGAGAGAGGGTGTGAGACAGAGACAGAGATGATGTGAGACAAATAGAGAGGGTGTGAGACAGAGAGAGTGGGTGTGAGACAGAGAGAGAGGGTGTGAGACAGAGAGAGAGCGTGAGACAGAGAGAGAGGGTGTGAGACAGAGAGAGAGTGTGAGACAGAGAGAGAGGGTGTGAGACAGAGACAGAGATGATGTGAGACAAATAGAGAGGGTGTGAGACATAGAGAGAGTGTGAGACAGAGAGAGAGGGTGTGAGACAGAGAGAGAGGGTGTGAGACAGAGAGAGAGTGTGAGACAGAGAGAGAGGGTGTGAGACAGAGAGAGGTTGTGAGACAGAGAGAGAGGGTGTGATACAGAGAGAGAGAGCGGGTGTGATACAGAGCGATGTGTGGGACACACATCGTGGTGAGGCAGAGAGATGATTTGTGAGTCGGATAAAGAGGGTGTGAGACAGGGAGAGAGTGTGTGAGACAGAGAGAGGGTGTGGGACAGACAGAGAAATGGTGTGAGACAGAGAGAGATTATATAAGACAGAGAGAGTGGGTGTGAGACAGAGAGAGAGGGTGTGAGACAGAGAGAGAGAGGGTGTGAGAGAGAGAGAGGGCGTGAGACAGAGAGAGAGAGGGTGTGAGACAGAGAGAGAGGGTGTGAGACAGAGAGAGAGAGGGTGTGAGACAGAGAGAGAAAGGGTGTGAGACAGAGAGAGAGGGTGTGGGAGAGAGAAAGAGGGTGTGAGACAGAGAGAGAAGGGGTGAGAGACAGAGAGAGAGAGGGTGTGAGACAGAGAGAGGGTGTGAGACAGAGAAAGATGGTGTGATACAGAGAGATGTGTGGGACAGACAGAGATAGAGGGTGTGAGACAGAGAGAGAGAGATTGTGTGAGACAAATAGAGAGGGTGTGAGACAGAGAGAGAGGGTGTGAGACAGAGACAGAGATGATGTGAGACAAATAGAGAGGGTGTGAGACATAGAGAGAGTGTGAGACAGAGAGAGAGGGTGTGAGACAGAGAGAGAGGGTGTGAGACAGAGAGAGAGTGTGAGACAGAGAGAGAGGGTGTAAGACAGAGAGAGGTTGTGAGACAGAGAGAGAGGGTGTGATACAGAGAGAGAGAGCGGGTGTGATACAGAGCGATGTGTGGGACACACATCGTGGTGAGGCAGAGAGATGATTTGTGAGTCGGATAAAGAGGGTGTGAGACAGGGAGAGAGTGTGTGAGACAGAGAGAGGGTGTGGGACAGACAGAGAAAGGGTGTGAGACAGGGAGAGAGTGTGTGAGACAGAGAGAGGGTGTGAGACAGAGAGAGAGGGTGTGAGACAGAGAGAGAGAGGGTGTGAGACAGAGAGAGGGTGTGGGACAGACAGAGAGAGGGTGTGAGACAGAGAGAGATTATATAAGACAGAGAGAGTGGGTGTGAGACAGAGAGAGAGGGTGTGAGACAGAGAGAGAGAGGGTGTGAGACAGAGAGAGAGGGTGTGAGACAGAGAGAGGGTGTGGGACAGAGAGAAAGAGGGTGTGAGACAGAGAGAGAGAGGGTGTGAGACAGAGAGAGAGGGTGTGGGAGAGAGAAAGAGGGTGTGAGACAGAGAGAGATAGGGTGTGAGACAGAGAGAGAGGGTGTGGGAGAGAGAAAGAGGGTATGAGACAGAGAGAGAGGGTGTGAGACAGAGAGAGAGGGTGTAAGACATAGAGAGAGAGGATGTGAGACAGAGAGAGAGATGATGTAAGACAGAAGAGAGGGTGTGAGACAGAGAGAGGGTGTAAGACAGAGAGAGAGGGTGTGAGACAGAGGGAGGGTGTAAGACATAGAGAGAGAGGGTGTGAGACAGAGGGAGGGTGTGAGACAGAGAGAGAGAGGGTATGAGACACAGAGAGAGGGTGTAAGACATAGAGAGAGAGGGTGTGAGACACAGAGAGAGGGTGTGAGACAGAGAGAGGGTGTGAGACAGAGAGAGGGTGTGAGACAGAGAGAGGGTGTGAGACACAGAGAAAGGGTGTGAGACAGAGAGAGATTATATAAGACAGAGAGAGAGGGTTTGAGACAGAGAGAGAGGGTGTGAGACAAAGAGAGAGAGGGTTTGAGACAGAGAGAGGGGGTGCTAAACAGAGAGAGAGGGTGTGAGACAGAGGGAGAGGGAGGGTGTGGGACAGAAAGAGGGTATGAGACACAGAGAGAGGGTGTGAGACAGAGAGAGAGGGTGTGAGACAGAGAGAGGGGGTGTGAGACAGAGAGAGAGAGGGTGTGAGACAGAGAGAGGGTGTGAGACAGAGAAAGAGGGTGTGATACAGAGAGATGTGTGGGACAGACAGAGATAGAGGGTGTGAGACAGAGAGAGAGAGATGGTGTGAGACAAATAGAGAGGGTGTGAGACAGAGACAGAGATGATGTGAGACAAATAGAGAGGGTGCGAGACAGAGAGAGTGGGTGTGAGACAGAGAGAGAGGGTGTGAGACATAGAGAGAGTGTGAGACAGAGAGAGAGGGTGTGAGACCGAGAGAGGTTGTGAGACAGAGAGAGAGGGTGTGATACAGAGAGAGAGAGAGAGGGTGTGAGACAGAGGGGGGTGTAAGACATAGAGAGAGAGGGTGTGAGACAGAGGGAGGGTTTAAGACATAGAGAGAGGGTGTGAGACAGAGAGAGAGAGGGTGTGAGACAGAGAGAGGTTGTGAGACAGAGAAAGATGGTGTGATACAGAGAGATGTGTGGGACAGACAGAGATAGAGGGTGTGAGACAGAGAGAGAGAGATTGTGTGAGACAAATAGAGAGGGTGTGAGACAGAGAGAGAGGGTGTGAGACAGAGACAGAGATGATGTGAGACAAATAGAGAGGGTGTGAGACATAGAGAGAGTGTGAGACAGAGAGAGAGGGTGTGAGACAGAGAGAGAGGGTGTGAGACAGAGAGAGAGTGTGAGACCGAGAGAGAGGGTGTAAGACAGAGAGAGGTTGTGAGACAGAGAGAGAGGGTGTGATACAGAGAGAGAGAGCGGGTGTGATACAGAGCGATGTGTGGGACACACATCGTGGTGAGGCAGAGAGATGATTTGTGAGTCGGATAAAGAGGGTGTGAGACAGGGAGAGAGTGTGTGAGACAGAGAGAGGGTGTGGGACAGACAGAGAAAGGGTGTGAGACAGGGAGAGAGTGTGTGAGACAGAGAGAGGGTGTGAGACAGAGAGAGAGGGTGTGAGACAGAGAGAGAGAGGGTGTGAGACAGAGAGAGGGTGTGGGACAGACAGAGAGAGGGTGTGAGACAGAGAGAGATTATATAAGACAGAGAGAGTGGGTGTGAGACAGAGAGAGAGGGTGTGAGACAGAGAGAGAGAGGGTGTGAGACAGAGAGAGAGGGTGTGAGACAGAGAGAGGGTGTGGGACAGAGAGAAAGAGGGTGTGAGACAGAGAGAGAGAGGGTGTGAGACAGAGAGAGAGGGTGTGGGAGAGAGAAAGAGGGTGTGAGACAGAGAGAGAGAGGGTGTGAGACAGAGAGAGAGGGTGTGGAGAGAGAAAGAGGGTATGAGACAGAGAGAGAGGGTGTGAGACAGAGAGAGAGGGTGTAAGACATAGAGAGAGAGGATGTGAGACAGAGAGAGAGATGATGTAAGACAGAAGAGAGGGTGTGAGACAGAGAGAGGGTGTAAGACAGAGAGAGAGGGTGTGAGACAGAGGGAGGGTGTAAGACATAGAGAGAGAGGGTGTGAGACAGAGGGAGGGTGTGAGACAGAGAGAGAGAGGGTATGAGACACAGAGAGAGGGTGTAAGACATAGAGAGAGAGGGTGTGAGACACAGAGAGAGGGTGTGAGACAGAGAGAGGGTGTGAGACAGAGAGAGGGTGTGAGACAGAGAGAGGGTGTGAGACACAGAGAAAGGGTGTGAGACAGAGAGAGATTATATAAGACAGAGAGAGAGGGTTTGAGACAGAGAGAGAGGGTGTGAGACAAAGAGAGAGAGGGTTTGAGACAGAGAGAGGGGGTGCTAAACAGAGAGAGAGGGTGTGAGACAGAGGGAGAGGGAGGGTGTGGGACAGAAAGAGGGTATGAGACACAGAGAGAGGGTGTGAGACAGAGAGAGAGGGTGTGAGACAGAGAGAGGGGGTGTGAGACAGAGAGAGAGAGGGTGTGAGACAGAGAGAGGGTGTGAGACAGAGAAAGAGGGTGTGATACAGAGAGATGTGTGGGACAGACAGAGATAGAGGGTGTGAGACAGAGAGAGAGAGATGGTGTGAGACAAATAGAGAGGGTGTGAGACAGAGACAGAGATGATGTGAGACAAATAGAGAGGGTGCGAGACAGAGAGAGTGGGTGTGAGACAGAGAGAGAGGGTGTGAGACATAGAGAGAGTGTGAGACAGAGAGAGAGGGTGTGAGACCGAGAGAGGTTGTGAGACAGAGAGAGAGGGTGTGATACAGAGAGAGAGAGAGAGGGTGTGAGACAGAGGGGGGTGTAAGACATAGAGAGAGAGGGTGTGAGACAGAGGGAGGGTTTAAGACATAGAGAGAGGGTGTGAGACAGAGAGAGAGAGGGTGTGAGACAGAGAGAGGTTGTGAGACAGAGAGAGAGGGTGTGATACAGAGAGAGAGAGCGGTGTGATACAGAGCGATGTGTGGGACAGACAGAGATAGAGGGTGTGAGACAGAGACAGAGAGATGTAGACAGAGAGAGAGGGTGTGAGACAGAGGGAGAGGGAGGGTGTGAGACAGAAAGAGGGTCTAAGACAGAGAGCGATGGTGTGAGACAGAGAGAGAGGGAGGGTGTGAGACAGAAAGAGGGTCTAAGACAGAGAGCGATGGTGTGAGACAGAGAGAGAGGGAGGGTGTGAGACAGAAAGAGGGTCTGAGAGACAGAGAGAGAGAGGGTGTGAGACAGAGAGAGAGAGGTGTGAGAGACAGAGAGAGAGGTGTGGACAGAGAGAGAGGTGTGGGGGAGAGAGAAAGAGGGTGTGAGACAGAGAGAGAGAGGGTGAGAGACAGAGAGAGAGGGTGTGAGACAGAGAGAGGGTGTGAGACAGAGAAAGAGGGTGTGATACAGAGAGATGTGTGGGACAGACAGAGATAGAGGGTGTGAGACAGAGAGAGAGAGAGATGGTGTGAGACAAATAGAGAGGGTGTGAGACAGAGAGAGAGGGTGTGAGACAGAGACAGAGATGATGTGGACAAATAGAGAGGGTGTGAGACAGAGAGAGTGGGTGTGAGACAGAGAGAGAGTGTGAGACAGAGAGAGAGTGAGACAGAGAGAGGTTGTGAGACAGAGAGAGAGGGTGTGGATACAGAGAGAGAGAGCGGGGTGATACAGAGGATGTGGGACAGACAGTGGAGAGAGAGGATTGTGAGTCGGAAAGAGGGTGTGAGACAGGAGAGAGTGTGTGAGATAGAGAGAGGGTGTGGGACAGACAGAGAAAGGGTGTGAGACAGAGAGAGTTTAGACAGAGAGAGAGTGGGTGTGAGACAGAGAGAGAGGGTGTGAGACAGAGACGAGAGGTGTGAGAGAGAGAGAGAGGACGTGAGACAGAGAGAGAGGGGTGTGAGACAGAGAGAGAGGGTGTGAGACAGAGAGAGGGGTGTGACACAGAGAGAGAGTGTGAGACAGAGAGAGAGGGTGTGAGACAGAGAGAGGTTGTGAGACAGAGAGAGAGGGTGTGATGCAGAGAGAGAGAGCGGGTGTGATACAGAGCGATGTGTGGGACACACATCGTGGTGAGGCAGAGAGATGATTTGTGAGTCGGATAAAGAGGGTGTGAGACAGGGAGAGAGTGTGTGAGACAGAGAGAGGGTGTGGGACAGACAGAGAAAGGGTGTGAGACAGAGAGAGATTATATAAGACAGAGAGAGTGGGTGTGAGACAGAGAGAGAGGGTGTGAGACAGAGAGAGAGGGTGTGAGACAGAGAGAGGGTGTGGGACAGACAGAGAAAGGGTGTGAGACAGAGAGAGATTATATAGAGACAGAGAGAGTGGGTGTGAGGACAGAGAGAGAGGGTGTGAGACAGAGAGAGAGAGGGTGTGAGACAGAGAGAGAGGGTGTGAGACAGAGAGAGGGTGTGGGACAGAGAGAAAGAGGGTGTGAGACAGAGAGAGAGAGGGTGTGAGACGAGAGAGAGAGGGTGTGGGAGAGAGAAAGAGGGTGTGAGACAGAGAGAGAGAGGGTGTGAGACAGAGAGAGAGGGTGTAAGACATAGAGAGAGAGGATGTGAGACAGAGAGAGAGATGATGTAAGACAGAAGAGAGGTGTGAGACAGAGAGAGGGTGTAAGACAGAGAGAGAGGGTGTGAGACAGAGGGAGGGTTGTAAGACATAGAGAGAGAGAGGGTGTGAGACAGAGGAGGGTGAGACAGAGAGAGAGAGGGTGAGAGACACAGAGAGAGGGTGTAAAGACATAGAGAGAGAGGGTGTGAGACACGAGAGAGGGTGTGAGACAGAGAGAGGGTGTGAGACAGAGAGAAGGTGTGAGACAGAGAGAGGGTGTGAGACACAGAGAAAGGGTGTGAGACAGAGAGAGATTATATAAGACAGAGAGAGAGGGTGTGAGACAAAGAGAGAGAGGGTGTGAGGACAGAGAGAGGGTGTGCTAGACAGAGAGAGAGGGTGTGCAAACAGAGGGAGAGGGAGGGTTTGGGACAGAAAGAGGGTATGAGACACAGAGAGAGGGTGTGAGACAGAGAGAGAGGGTGTGAGACAGAGAGAGGGGGTGTCAGACAGAGAGAGAGAGGGTGTGAGACAGAGAGAGGGTGTGAGACAGAGAAAGAGGGTGTGATACAGAGAGATGTGTGGGACAGACAGAGATAGAGGGTGTGAGACAGAGAGAGAGAGATGGTGTGAGACAAATAGAGAGGGTGTGAGACAGAGAGAGCAGGTGTGAGACAGAGAGAGAGGGTGTGAGACAGAGACAGAGATGATGTGAGGACAAATAGAGTGGGTGTGAGACAGAGAGAGAGTGTGAGACAGAGAGAGTGGGTGTGAGACAGAGAGAGGTATATATTTTTTAATCCAAGGTAAAGCACATAAATGAGTTCACGAATGCCAACCGCTGTTTTAGTTTGCCGCTGTGTGATGAGTGATGAGAGTATTATGAGGCTATCGGTGGCCTTCTCCGCCTCCTCTTCATGTACCGCACGCAACGCGGGTGACTTATGAACGCCTCTGATCGTCGCTCCATTCGCTTTAGTCTTTTGTTCCAGTGAACACGAGAGAGTGTTAGCGAGACCACATCTAGCCCCTCCTACCCCCCTCCGCTCCTATTGGCCCCCTATGACCGTGTGCATCGCGCCAATGGGGACATGGCACGCATTCCAGTCATGCTGCACACGCACGACCAGCACCTGCCATGACTCGCCTGCCTGCTAGCTTCAATCTAAATCTAAATCTGGAGGATTGAATGGTCTTTATTGGTACATACGTACATGAACACACCACAGTGAAATGTGTGCATTCAACCATTACATATTTAGGAGCAGTGGGCAGCTACTGTATATACAGCTGCCTCGGAGCAGTGTAGGGGGGGGGGTGCCTTGCTCAAGGGCACCTCGGCAGTGCCCGGGTGGTTTTTTTTCGGGGACTTGAACCGGCGACCTTCTGGTTCCCCTACCCCCTGGGCCTAGTCCCATCAGACCTGAACTATCCTGTTAGCCACCCAGCTCACTAGAAGAGCCCCTCTAGGCCCGTTCCTGTCTCTCAGGGTCCTTCATGGGTATGAACACACACAGAGAGAGGTTCCAGCCGGTGGGACCCACAGATATAGAACCATGGCGTACACTTAGGAGTCAATCACACCTCACACATTTGGATGAGATGTTGGCCACATGGAGCTGAGTGGACCACAGGTGGAACCTTAAAGTGAGGGCTGTAGTCACGTTTGGCCTTAGCTCACGTCCTCTCTGCTGTTCCTGCTGCTGTTTAAGGGCCGGTAGAAGACAGGATTAAAGCCAGCCACCCCTTGGGCCGTGGGGGGGCCGGGGGGGGGTGTGAGGGTGGGGGGGGGGTGTGTGGGGGGGGGGGGGGTGAGTGGGTGGAGGGGTGGGGGGTGGGGGGGGGTTGTTGAGGGTGGGGGTGTGTGAGGGTGGGGGGGGTGTGAGGGTGGGGGAGGGTGTGCCGGTGGGGGTGTGTGAGGGTGGGGGGGGTGTGAGGGTGGGGGTGGTGGGGTGAGGTTGGGGGTGGGGTTGTGAGGGGGGGGGTAAGGTTTGTACCGCGGTGAGGGTGGGAGGGGGCGGTATAAAAAGTGTGTTTCACCGGCTGATCTCGAGGAGAGGATGTTATTGTTGTGAAAGTGTTTGTTTTGGGGGAGGATCAAATGTGCCTTTGATGAACGGGGTTACAGAATCAGATCAGATCATGATCATGCTCAGCTCATGTACGACAGAGAGAGACGCGTTGGCACAGTGCCTGCCTCCCTCCTAAACACCTCGTAACACGTGACCCACAAGGCAACCCCCCCCCCACCCTTTCAGATTCACCACATAGAACCCAGAGTAGAACCCAGCAGAATGTCTTGTCACAAGCCGGTGACCAACACACTGCAACGTGTTCTCTTGAACAAGGAAGCCCTCTCTCAGTCTCTACAGCCCTGCTTCCAAAGAGGATTAGGATTATTTAAATCACAGAAAAGCAAACTCCGGTCCGACCGACGGTCTGAACTATGGCATCACGTGGTCGTAAAAAACCGTACCGGATAGAAGCTTTACCGGGGTTTTCAACGTTATCTTCAAACAAGGAGGCCCTCCTTTTATAACGGCACAGGAGAAGTACTGGGCAGTCTCTGCCCGCTTCCAAAGAGGATTAGGATTATTTTATAATCACAGATAGAAAGGGGTTCTGAACTACGGAGAGGCTGGTTTGGTGCGAGAAGGAAGCAGCCGGCGCTCTCTCTCTCTCAGCAAGGGAGGAGAGGAGGAGGAGGAGGAGGGGGGATATAATGGATGACCACGGACAGCACTGCAGCAAGCCAGGCTGGACACCCTCACGTGGGCCTGAGGAGGCGAGGAGGACGGGGACTGAAGGAGACGCCGACCTGAGCTCAAACTACGCCGCATGCGGCAGCAGCGCAGTCAGTCGGAGCCGTGTCTCCCGATACTAAGAGCTTCAGGAGGGCAAAGCCTCGTCCGCCAAAGTCAAAGCAAAGGGGGGATAGGGCTACCGATAACGTAATAACGTATCATTTGTCGTCGGCGTGTGGCTTTCCATTGTTATCCTGTCATATCCTCATAGAACACAACAGTTGTTGTTTTTTTCATCTTCAAATATCTATTGATAGAAGAAAAAAAGAAGGAAGGAAGGGCCAGGCTTAGGAAAAGAACCATGGAGGAACCAGAGAAGAAAAGCACTACTAGCAGCAGACTGGTGGAATCAACAGTAGAATCCACCAGGAGCCAGAGGAGGACATCCCGCTCCATGCTATCTCCCACGCCCACTCAACACTCAACACTCAACATTCAAGACACTTGATTCATCCCCAGGGAAATGAAGGTGCAACAGTTGAGACAGGGGGGATAAATGCACACAAAATATACTAATACCTAAAACTAAATAACAACAAACTAAACTAAACTAGTATAAACAAAATATAACTAAATGAAATCTAAATTAAATCTAAATGTATTGACAGATGAATTGCACAATTTACAGTATTATTACAGTAATACGTAGGTATATACAATATACAACAATACGTATCGTGTAAATTGGTAGTAATAAAATACTAATAAATAACTCAGATGAATACTGAAAAAGTGACATGTGAAAAGTGAAAAGTGAAATAGAATTTACAGTGCAAAAATTACAGTGAAGGGATTTACAGTGCGTTGACCAGTGAACATAATAATAACAGTGCGTGACCTCAGGTCACTGAGTCTCCACTGTCCCTCTCACGACCCGAGGTCAGAGAGTCAGAGAGTCAGAGAGTCAGAGAGTCAGAGAGTCAGAGAGACAGAGAGTCAGAGAGTCAGAGAGACAGAGAGTCAGAGAGTCAGAGAGTCAGAGAGTCAGAGAGACAGAGAGTCAGAGAGTCAGAGAGACAGAGAGTCAGAGAGACAGAGAGTCAGAGAGTCAGAGAGTCAGAGAGTCAGAGAGTCAGAGAGTCAGAGAGACAGAGAGTCAGAGAGACAGAGTCAGAGAGTCAGAGAGTCAGAGAGACAGAGAGACAGAGAGACAGAGAGTCAGAGAGTCAGAGAGACAGAGAGTCAGAGAGTCAGAGAGACAGAGAGTCAGAGAGACAGAGAGACAGAGAGTCAGAGAGTCAGAGAGACAGAGAGTCAGAGAGACAGAGAGTCAGAGAGTCAGAGAGACACTAAGGAAAACCAAGACATCGTGACCGATTCAAAGACAGGCGCCCAAATGAAGCCACAGGAAACAACTCTTCCAGATTCCAGAAAGAGCGAAGGGAAAGATGGACGGAGAGAGGGGGCTACCAAGAGATCTTAGAATTACAAATCATTGGGGCGGCAGTAGCTCAGGAGGCGGTCGCCTCACAACCAAGAAGGGTTGCTGGTTCGATCCCCTGTTCCTCCTCAGGTCATAATACAGGTCGAGGTGTCCTTGAGCAAGAGAAACCACTAACCGCTGCCGGCTGTCTCCTTGTATGGCCGACTCTGCCGTCGGTGGATGAATGTGTGCGTGTGTGTGAATGAATGAATGGGTGAATGTGAGGCATGGCTTGTAAGGCAGTGCTTTAAAATAAAAGCCATGAGA
This sequence comes from Muraenolepis orangiensis, assembly GCA_027704905.1. Taxonomy (NCBI): domain Eukaryota; kingdom Metazoa; phylum Chordata; class Actinopteri; order Gadiformes; family Muraenolepididae; genus Muraenolepis; species Muraenolepis orangiensis. The sequence goes on from JANIIK010000786.1 coordinate 48,369, forward strand.
GTATGAAAGGCCGTCCATTTACCATTCACCAAATCAGGAAGCCTCCAAGGCGGGGCAAGGCTCCTCCGACACAGCCAACAGCCTTGAAGAAGAGCCTCCGTTTGCTTTCCTCCTGCACATAATGAAGCGCCCGGTCAGGAGCAGGGAACCTCAGGCTGAGTGAGAGAGAGAGAGCGCCGGCTGCTTCCTTCTCGCACCAAACCAGCCTCTCCGTAGTTCAGAACCCACTTTCTTATTCTGTGATTATAAAATAATCCTAATCCTCTTTGGAAGCGGGGCAGAGACTGCCCAGACTTCTCCTGTGCCGTTATGAAAGGAGGGCCTCCTTGTTGAAGATAACCGGTTATGTACAGCATGTGATGCCATAGTTCAGACCGTCGGTCGGACCGGAGTTTGCTTTTCTGTGATTTAAATAATCCTAATCCTCTTTGGAAGCAGGGCTGTAGAGACTGAGAGAGGGCTTCCTTGTTCAAGAGAACACGTTGCAGTGTGTTTGTCACCGGGCTTGTGACAAGACATTCTGCTGGGTTCTACTCTGGGTTCTATGTGTGAATCTGAAAGGGGGGGGGGGGGGGGTTGCCTTGTGTCAAGGCACGTGTTACGAGGTGTGTTAGGAGGGGAGGCAGGCACTGTGCCAAAGCGTCTCTCTCTGTCGTACATGAGCTGAGCTGATCTGATCTGATCTGATCTGTACCCCGTTCATCAAAGGCACTTTGATCCCCCCCAAAAACAAACACTTTCACAGCAATAAGATCCTCATCCTCGAGATCAGCCGGTGAAACAACACTTTTACCCCCCCCCCCCCACCCTCACACCCCCCCACCCTCACACCCCCCCCACCCTCACACCCCCCCCCCCACCCTCACACCCCCCCCGGCCTCAAGCCAAATTCATTCATTAAAACACACTTTTTATTGGATTTCCTTTAACTGGCTGGAATTCCGCTAATTGACTCCCTCACTCTGACGTTCTTATCTTAAATGACTTTTAAAACGGCCCAAGGGGTGGCTGGCTTTAATCCTGTCTTCTACCGGCCCTTAACACAGCAACAAGAACAGCAGAGAGGAACGTGAGCTAAAGGCCAAACGTGACCTACAGCCCTCACTTTAAGGTTCCACCTGTGGTCACTCAGCTCCATGTGGCCAACATCTAATCCAAATGTGTGAGGTGTGATGACTCCTAAGTGTACGCCATGGTTCTATATCTGTGGGTCCCACCGGCTGGAACCTCTCTCTGTGTGTGTTCATACCCATGAAGGACCCTGAGAGACAGGAACGGGCCTAGAGGGGCTCTTCTAGTGAGCTGGGTGGCTAACAGGATAGTTCAGTCTGATGGGACTAGGCCCGGGGGGAGGGGAACCAGAAGGTCGCCGGTTCAAGTCCCCGAAAAAAACCACCCGGGCACTGCCGAGGTGCCCTTGAGCAAGGCACCCCCCCCCCCTACACTGCTCCAGAGGCAGCTGTATATACAGTAGCTGCCCACTGCTCCTAAATAGTAGTATGGGTTGAATGCACACATTTCACTGTGTGTGTTCATGTACGTATGTACCAATAAAGACCATTCAATCCTCCAGATTTAGATTTAGATTGAGCTAGCAGGCAGGCGAGTCATGGCAGGTGCTGGTCGTGCGTGTGCAGCATGACTGAATGCGTGCCATGTCCCCATTGGAGCGATGCACACGTCATAGGGGGCCAATAGGAGCGGAGGGGGGTAGGAGGGGCTAGATGTGGTCTCGCTAACACTCTCTCGTGTCCACTGGAACAAAAGACTAAAGCGAATGGAGCGACGATCAGAGCCGTTCATAAGTCACCCGCGTGCGTGCGGTACATGAAGAGGAGGAGGAGAAGGCTACCGATAGCCTCATAATACTCTCATCACTCATCACACAGCGGCAAACTAAAACAGCGGTTGGCATTCGTGACTCATTTATGTGCTTTACCTTGGATTAAAAAATATATAACCTCTCTCTGTCTCACACCCACTCTCTCTGTCTCACACTCTCTCTCTGTCTCACACCCACTCTATTTGTCTCACATCATCTCTGTCTCTGTCTCACACCCTCTCTCTCTGTCTCACACCTGCTCTCTCTGTCTCACACCCTCTCTATTTGTCTCACACCATCTCTCTCTCTCTGTCTCACACCCTCTATCTCTGTCTGTCCCACACATCTCTCTGTATCACACCCTCTTTCTCTGTCTCACACCCTCTCTCTGTCTCACACCCTCTCTCTCTCTGTCTGACACCCCCTCTCTCTGTCTCACACCCTCTCTCTCTGTCTCACACCCTCTCTCTGTGTCTCATACCCTCTTTCTGTCCCAAACCCTCCCTCTCCCTCTGTTTCACACCCTCTCTCTCTGTCTAGCAACCCCTCTCTCTGTCTCAAACCCTCTCTCTCTTTGTCTCACACCCTCTCTCTCTGTCTTATATAATCTCTCTCTGTCTCACACCCTTTCTCTGTGTCTCACACCCTCTCTCTGTCTCACACCTTCTCTCTGTCTCACACCCTCTCTCTGTCTCACACCCTCTCTCTGTGTCTCACACCCTCTCTCTCTATGTCTTACACCCTCTCTCTGTGTCTCATACCCTCTCTCTCTCTGTCTCACACCCTCCCTCTGTCTCACACCCTCTCTCTCTATGTCTTACACCCTCCCTCTGTCTCACACCCTCTCTCTCTGTCTTACACCCTCTCTCTGTCTCACACCCTCTCTTCTGTCTTACATCATCTCTCTCTCTGTCTCACATCCTCTCTCTCTATGTCTTACACCCTCTCTCTCTGTCTCACACCCTCTCTCTCTCTGTCTCACACCCTCTCTCTCTCCACCCTCTCTCGTCTCACACCCTCTTTCTCTCTCCCACACCCTCTCTCTCTGTCTCACACCCTCTCTCTCTCTGTCTCACACCCTCTTTCTCTCTGTCCCACACCCTCTCTCTGTCTCACACCCTCTCTCTCTGTCTCACACCCTCTCTCTCTCTGTCTCACACCCTCTCTCTCTGTCTCACACCCACTCTCTCTGTCTTATATAATCTCTCTCTGTCTCACACCCTTTCTCTGTCTGTCCCACACCCTCTCTCTGTCTCACACCCTCTCTCTCTGTCTCACACCCTCTCTCTCTGTCTCACACCCACTCTCTCTGTCTTATATAATCTCTCTCTGTCTCACACCCTTTCTCTGTCTGTCCCACACCCTCTCTCTGTCTCACACACTCTCTCCCTGTCTCACACCCTCTTTATCCGACTCACAAATCATCTCTCTGCCTCACCACGATGTGTGTCCCACACATCGCTCTGTATCACACCCGCTCTCTCTCTCTGCATCACACCCTCTCTCTCTGTCTCACAACCTCTCTCTGTCTCACACCCTCTCTCTCTGTCTCACACTCTCTCTCTGTGTCACACCCACTCTCTCTGTCTCACACCCTCTCTCTCTGTCTCACACCCTCTCTCTCTCTGTCTCACGCCCTCTCTCTCTCTCTCACACCCTCTCTCTCTCTGTCTCACACCCTCTCTCTCTGTCTCACACCCACTCTCTCTGTCTTATATAATCTCTCTCTGTCTCACACCCTTTCTCTGTCTGTCCCACACCCTCTCTCTATCTCACACACTCTCTCCCTGTCTCACACCCTCTTTATCCGACTCACAAATCCTCTCTCTGCCTCACCACGATGTGTGTCCCACACATCGCTCTGTATCACACCCGCTCTCTCTCTCTGTATCACACCCTCTCTCTCTGTCTCACAACCTCTCTCTGTCTCACCCTCTCTCTCTGTCTCACACTCTCTCTCTGTCTCACACCCACTCTCTCTGTCTCACACCCTCTCTATTTGTCGCACATCATCTCTGTCTCTGTCTCACACCCTCTCTCTCTGTCTCACACCCTCTCTATTTGTCTCACACCATCTCTCTCTCTCTCTGTCTCACACCCTCTATCTCTGTCTGTCCCACACATCTCTCTGTATCACACCCTCTTTCTCTGTCTCACACCCTCTCTCTGTCTCACACCCTCTCTCTCTGTCTCTCACCCTCTCTCTCTCTGTCTCACACCCTCTTTCTCTCTGCCCCACACCCTCTCTCTGTCCCACACCCTCTCTCTCTGTCTCACACCCTCTCTCTCTCTCTCACACCCTCTCTCTCTCTGTCTCACACCCTCTTTCTCTCTGTCCCACACCCTCTCTCTGTCCCACACCCTCTCTCTCTGTCTCACACCCTCTCTCTCTCTCTCACACCCTCTCTCTCTCTGTCTCACACCCTCTTTCTCTCTCCCACACCCTCTCTCTCTGTTTCACACCCTCTCTCTCTCTGTCTCACACCCTCTCTCTGTCCCACACCCTCTCTCTCTGTCTCACACCCTCTCTCTCTCTCTCACACCCTCTCTCTCTCTGTCTCACACCCTCCCTCTCTGTCTCACACCCACTCTCTCTGTCTTATATAATCTCTCTCTGTCCCACACCCTCTCTCTGTCTCACACACTCTCTCCCTGTCTCACACCCTCTTTATCCGACTCACAAATCCTCTCTCTGCCTCACCACGATGTGTGTCCCACACATCGCTCTGTATCACACCCGCTCTCTCTCTCTGTATCACACCCTCTCTCTCTGTCTCACAACCTCTCTCTGTCTCACACCCTCTCTCTCTGTGTCACACTCTCTCTCTGTCTCACACCCACTCTCTCTTTCTCACACCCTCTCTATTTGTCTCACACCATCTCTCTCTCTCTGTCTCACACCCTCTATCTCTGTCTGTCCCAGACATCTCTCTGTATTACACCCTCTTTCTCTGTCCCACACCCTCTCTCTGTCTCACACACTCTCTCCCTGTCTCACACCCTCTTTATCCGACTCACAAATCCTCTCTCTGCCTCACACCCACTCTCTCTTTCTCACACCCTCTCTATTTGTCTCACACCATCTCTCTCGCTCTGTCTCACACCCTCTATCTCTGTCTGTCCCACACATCGCTCTGTATCACACCCGCTCTCTCTCTCTGTATCACACCCTCTCTCTCTGTCTCACAACCTCTCTCTGTCTCACACCCTCTCTCTCTGTGTCACACTCTCTCTCTGTCTCACACCCACTCTCTCTTCTCACACCCTCTATTTGTCTCACACCATCTCTCTCTCTCTGTCTCACACCCTCTATCTCTGTCTGTCCCAGACATCTCTCTGTATTACACCCTCTTTCTCTGTCTCACACCCTCTCTCTGTCTCACACCCTCTCTCTCTCTGTCTCACACCCTCTTTCTCTCTGTCCCACACCCTCTCTCTGTCTCACACCCTCTCTCTCTGTCTCACACCCTCTCTCTCTCTGTCTCACACCCTCTCTCTCTGTCTCACACCCACTCTCTCTGTCTTATATAATCTCTCTCTGTCTCACACCCTCTCTGTCTGTCCCACACCCTCTCTCTGTCTCACACACTCTCTCCCTGTCTCACACCCTCTTTATCCGACTCACAAATCCTCTCTCTGCCTCACCACGATGTGTGTCCCACACATCGCTCTGTATCACACCCTCTCTCTCTGTCTCACAACCTCTCTCTGTCTCACACCCTGTCTCTGTGTCTCACACTCTCTCTCTGTCTCACACCCACTCTCTCTGTCTCACACCCTCTCTATTTGTCGCACATCATCTCTGTCTCTGTCTCACACCCTCTCTCTCTGTCTCACACCCTCTCTATTTGTCTCACACCATCTCTCTCTCTCTCTGTCTCACACCCTCTATCTCTGTCTGTCCCACACATCTCTCTGTATCACACCCTCTTTCTCTGTCTCACACCCTCTCTCTGTCTCACACCCTCTCTCTCTCTGTCTTACATCCTCTTTCTCTCTGTCCCACACCCTCTCTCTGTCCCACACCCTCTCTCTCTGTCTCACACCCTCTCTCTCTCTCTCTCTCTCTCTCACACCCTCTCTCTCTCTCTGTCTCACACCCTCTTTCTCTCTCCCACACCCTCTCTCTCTGTTTCACACCCTCTCTATCTCTGTCTCACACCCTCTCTCTGTCCCACACCCTCTCTCTCTGTCTCACACCCTCTCTCTCTCTGTCTCACACCCTCTCTCTCTGTCTCACACCCACTCTCTCTGTCTTATATAATCTCTCTCTGTCTCACACCCTTTCTCTGTCTGTCCCACACCCTCTCTCTGTCTCACACACTCTCTCCCTGTCTCACACCCTCTTTATCCGACTCACTAATCCTCTCTCTGCCTCACCACCTCCCTCTCTGTCTCACACCCCCCCTTTCTCTGTCTCACACACATTCTCTGTCTCACACCCTCCCGCTCAGTCTCACACCCTCCCGCTCAGTCTCACACCCTCCCGCTCAGTCTCACACCCTCCCGCTCAGTCTCACCCCCTCCCGCTCTGTCTCACCCCCTCCCTCTCAGTCTCACCCCCTTTCCTCTCCCTCTCCCTGTTCAGCAACACAGAGCCTCTGCTTCCTCACCTTCTTCAGGCTCTAAGCTCCGTTTAAAATGTTCCGTTAGTCTCCCACGGCTGTGAGACCGGCCCCTTCAGCTCTCTGCTCCCCGCCTTCCACAGAGTCTGAGCCATGAACCCAGATCCCTGTTCCCTTCAAGTGAGCGTCTTCATGTGGGAATGGCTTTAAGACTACATTTATAACTCCAATGTGTTGCATATCATACCTGTAAACCTGCAGAGCCTATGAGAAAAATCATTATGCAACAGTGTGCATGTGCAGTGTGCATGTGCAGTGTGCAGTGTGCATGTGCAGTGTGCATGTGCAGTGTGCATGTGCAGTGTGCATGTGCAGTGAGCATGTCCAGTGAGCATGTGCAGTGTGCATATGCAGTGTGCATGTGCAGTGTGCATGTGCAGTGTGCATGTGCAGTGTGCATGTGCAGTGTGCATGTGCAGTGTGCATGTGCAGTGTGCATGTGCAGTGAGCATGTCCAGTGTGCATGTCCAGTGTGCATATGCAGTGTGCATGTGCAGTGTGCATGTGCAGTGTGCATGTGCAGTGTGCATGTCCAGTGAGCATGTGCAGTGTGCATATGCAGTGTGCATGTGCAGTGTGCATGTGCAGTGTGCATGTGCAGTGTGCATGTGCAGTGTGCATGTGCAGTGAGCATGTCCAGTGAGCATGTGCAGTGTGCATATGCAGTGTGCATGTCCAGTGTGCATGTCCAGTGAGCATGTCCAGTGTGCATGTCCAGTGTGCATGTCCAGTGTGCAGTGTGCATGTGCAGTGTGCAGTGTGCATGTCCAGTGAGCATGTCCAGTGTGCATGTCCAGTGTGAATGTCCAGTGTGCATGTCCAGTGTGCAGTGTGCATGTGCAGTGTGCATGTCCAGTGAGCATGTGCAGTGTGCATGTGCAGTGTGCATGTGCAGTGTGCATGTGCAGTGTGCATGTGCAGTGTGCATATCCAGTGTGCATGTGCAGTGTGCATGTCCAGTGAGCATGTCCAGTGTGCATGTCCAGTGTGCATGTCCAGTGTGCAGTGTGCATGTGCAGTGTGCATGTGCAGTGTGCATGTGCATGTCCAGTGAGCATGTCCAGTGTGCATGTCCAGTGTGCATGTCCAGTGTGCATGTCCAGTGTGCATGTGCATGTGCAGTGTGCATGTCCAGTGAGCATGTGCAGTGTGCATGTGCAGTGTGCATGTGCAGTGTGCATATGCAGTGTGCATGTGCAGTGTGCATGTGCAGTGTGCATGTCCAGTGTGCATGTCCAGTGTGCATGTGCAGTGTGCATGTGCAGTGTGCATGTCCAGTGTGCATGTGCAGTGTGCATGTGCAGTGTGCATGTCCAGTGTGCATGTGCAGTGTGCATGTCCAGTGTGCATGTGCAGTGTGCATGTGCAGTGTGCAGTGTGCATGTCCACTGAGCATGTCCAGTGTGCATGTCCAGTGTGCATGTCCAGTGTGCATGTGCATGTGCAGTGTGCATGTCCAGTGAGCATGTGCAGTGTGCATGTGCAGTGTGCATGTCCAGTGAGCATGTGCAGTGTGCATGTGCAGTGTGCATGTGCAGTGTGCATGTGCAGTGTGCATATGCAGTGTGCATATGCAGTGTGCATGTGCAGTGTGCATTTGCAGTGTGTATGTCCAGTGTGCATGTCCAGTGTGCATGTCCAGTGTGCATGTGCAGTGTGCATGTGCAGTGTGCATGTGCAGTGTGCATGTGCAGTGTGCATGTGCAGTGTGCAGTGTGCATGTCCACTGAGCATGTCCAGTGTGCATGTCCAGTGTGCATGTCCAGTGTGCAGTGTGCATGTGCAGTGTGCATGTGCAGTGAGCATGTGCAGTGAGCATGTGCAGTGAGCATGTCCAGTGTGCAGTGTGCATGTGCAGTGTGCATGTGCAGTTTGCATGTGCAGTGTGCATGTGCAGTGTGCATGTGCAGTGAGCATGTCCCGGGCCATAAGAAAAAAAAACGGAAAACCAAGCGCTGTTGCAGAGACTGCTGTGACATCACTCAGCGGCTGAGCTTCAGTGTGTGTGTGTGTGTGTGTGTGTGTGTGTGTGTGTGTGTGTGTGTGTGTGTGTGTGTGTGTGTGTGTGTGTGTGTGTGTGTGTGTGTGTGTGTGTGTGTGTGTGCGTGCGCGCGTGTGTGTGTGCTTGCGTTCGTGCATGCTTGTGTGTGTGTGTGTGTGTGTGTGTGTGTGTGTGTGTGCTTCTGTGTGTGTGTGTGTGTGTGTGTGTGTGTGTGCTTCTGTGTGTGTGTGTGTGTGTGTGTGTGTGTGTGTGTGTGTGTGTGTGTGTGTGTGCTTCCGTTCTTGTGTGTGTGTGTGTGTGTGTGTGTCTGGAGAGTGAATCAGTATCCCCATCACATCCACACTCTATGTCTATATTAGACACTGACCTTGGCCTGCCAGGCGTCCTATTCGTCCAGGCCTCACACAATGCTAATGAATAAAAGTATAAAATAGTTAAAAAATGCATTAAGGGCTGAGTGTCGTTTACATACTAGTGTTCCAACATGTTTGGTACAAAAGACAGCAGTGAGAGGGTCAGCCGAAGACATGGAGAGCCGTTAATAGTGTTTCACTAACGATAAGTATTTAGTTTTAAACACAGCAGTGGGGTTGGCGTGCTAATAGATAACAGTCATATGACTCTACATTGAGCTGCCATCAAGTTCAGCACACCATATAAAACTATAATTGTGCCAGCGAAATGACGCACATTAAATTGACATTACGTGCCAGCTCAACTATGAAAATCAGTATATATCACAAACAATTTCCATCAAGAATTGCAAATGGAACACAATATGATGTTCATAATTGGGTTGATTGGAGTTGAGCTCCAATGGGGTTTCCATGAAGCCCAGCTTTGTATGGGCTGCCTGTATAGCAGCTGAACAGCAGCATCACACCACTGACCTTAGTGGGGGGGGGGGGTCTGTAGCACCAGTCCTCATCCTCCCACACCTACCCTTTAACACTTTGGTCACTCTCCTGCTGCCCATTGGATCCCTATGTCTCTCTCTCTCTCTCTCTCTCTCTCTCTCTCTCTCTCTCGCTCTCGCTCTCGCTCTCGCTCTCGCTCTCTCTCTCTCTCTCTCTCTCTCTCTCTCTCTCTCTCTCTCTCTCTCTCTCTCTCTCTCTCTCTCTCTCTCTCTCTCTCTCTCTCTCTCTCTCTCTCTCTCTCTCTCTCTCTCTCTCTCTCTCTCTCTCTCTCTCTCTCTCTCACTATCAACCACCGGTTCTGTCCTTCCCATATTTCTTGCTCTCCATCCTTTTTGCTGTGGTGGTTGCCGGCGGTTCTTCCCGCGTGTCGCTGCATCATGAGTTAAACCGTTTAGCTAAAGGCTATTATTCCACAGGTGACTTTTGGGGGGAAAAAAATATCTTGATGTAGCTTGGCTCTTGAGTGTGTGCTTTTGTGTGTGTGTGTGTGTGTGTGTGCGTGCGTGTGTGCGTTTGTGTGTGTGTGTGTGCTTGTGCGTGTGTGTGTGTGTATGTGAGGGGATATGCCCCCAGCTCAGCGTTCTATACCAGGACATTGTGAGAAGACACTATCCCCTTCCTCTCCCCCCCCACACACACACACACACACACACACACACACACACATTTACATTTACATTTACATTTAGGGCATTTGGCAGACGCTTTTATCCAAAGCGACTTACAAGGTGTACATTAGTTGAAGCAGACAATAGCATAACACTGGGGTACGCAAACATATAAATACAGCAGTTCACAAGTATTCATATTGACAACACACACACACACACACACACACACAATGCTCACAGCGCAAGGAAAGGACACATGGATCCCAAATACACACCATCTGCACACAAGACACATATCTTCCCAAATGACAAGACCCCCCCCCCCCCCCCCCCACCACCTACACCCACCCACACAACCACAGACAACACGCCACACACACACACACAGGGCCCCCCAGTCCCCCCCCTGTCCCCCACGTCTCCATAGCCACCACTCAGGGGGGAAGGT
>JANIIK010000788.1:0-15000 GCA_027704905.1 Muraenolepis orangiensis
CCCCCCGCAGTGGGTGCCTTGCGGCCCCTCCCCTACGCCACTGGGTGTGAGTTAGTGATGTGTCGGTCGCGAACGAGCCGGCTCTTTTTAGTGAACGGGAGCCGGCTCTTTTTAGTGAACGGGAGCCGGCTCTTTTTAGTGAACGGGAGCCGGCTCTTTTTAGTGAACGACGGGAGTCGGCTCTTTTTAGTGAACGGGAGCGGCTCTTTTAGTGAACGGGAGTCGGCTCTTTTTAGTGAACGGGAGCGGGCTCTTTTTAGTGAACGGGAGCCGGCTCTTTTTAGTGAACGGGAGCGGGCTCTTTTAGTGAACGGGAGCCGGCTCGCACCGCCAACGAGCCGTTATTGATTAGTTGCGGGTGCTCCGCGTACTGCAGTGACTGGATGTCACGCCATGCTGTGCATCACGTGAGGATAGATAAGGAGGAGGGCGGCGCGTGCTCAGTGCTGGTTGCTAACAGAGGGAGAGGAGAACACGCGGGGAAGGGTCCGTTTGCGCCGCTAATAAGATGAGTGAAAGTAGGAAAAGAAGCAGCATTTGGCTGCATTTTAACAATTGTGCAAACACAAAGGCAGAATGCAGCATTGTCAACATGAAGCTCTCATATAGAGCAGCTCCACAAACCACCTCCACAGCCACTTGAGAACTGAGCATCCGACAGTTCAGTTGGAAGTAAAAAGGCAGACTGCCTGCTTCTGCCAGTGGTCTACTCCACCTGTTGCTGCTGCAGCTACAGGATCTACCCCCCATGCGTCAGGTACCCAAACACCAACAGCTACACAGACCTCAATAAGACAATGGATATCAAAGGCAATGAATGACCCCAGCTAGACACAACGTAGTGGATGAAGAATTGGCCAAAATGATTGCAAGTGATTTCCAACCATTTTCCATTGTGGAGGACAAGGGATTCCTTCACACAGGCTCTCAATCCAATGTATGTTCTGAAACAGGGCAGATAATAACGGAGAGAAGAAACCGGATCAACCCTCTAAGCTGAGGCACTTGGTCTTCCTCAATGCCAATCTGCCCTGAAAAGAAGAAGAACAGGTTACCGTTTGATAGTTGACCGTGGGAAGTTCATTAGAGACTGTTTGATACTGCTGTTTTGCACATTACAATACATTTATTTTTATTATGTTTTTTTATGATAGAGACTGTTATTTGCTGCAGTTTTGAGCATTGCAATATATTTATTTTCATGATGTTATTTATTTATGATCATTTATATTTTTTAAGATTTGATGTCAGCTGTTGCTGTCTTTTGTTCTATATTTTATACTGAAATAGAGCCCTGCTGTTTTGTTAGGGCTTTTTGTTTAAATAAAAATGTCAAATATACAAAAATACAGTAGCTGTCCTTATTTTAAATGTCTATGCTTAAGTTGTTCTAGGTGTTGCTATCTGCTGTGTGTAGCCTGGTTCTACAAGCAGGTCAGGTCATTCATTGGGTGCTATCAGAGGTACAAGGGTCTGGAAATGCAATGAAAACAATTGGCCACAGCGAATCATTTATATTAAAATGTTTTACTTTTGAATACTTCAGTACAAAGGATGTATTGAATAATTTAAGTGATATATGTGTACACATATAAATAATTAGTCAAAATAGGGCTCAATTTGATTGAATTATAAAAGGTATATGTGGTCAAATAGAAGAGCCGTTTGGGAGCCGAAAGAGCCGGCTCTTCTTGGTGAGCCGAGCCAAATGAGCCGGCTCACTCAAAAGAGCCGGAATTCCCATCACTAGTGTGAGTGGTGTCAGTATGAGAGCATGACAGCGCGTCTAATTGTGATGCGGCCCAAGAGCCAATCACCAAAAGCCTGCGATGCAGTGAACCAATCACCTTCGAGGGGGGAAAACCCTATCAAGCACTATCTGAGTTGACCATCTGAGTTCTAACCTAAAATGGCAGGGAAAAAATGCACAGCTAAGCGAAAATATGAAGACGACCATAGGACGTTTTCAGTAGAGTGGGAGAGTTCATCTTTTTTGATAGAACGCAATTGCAAGCCATTTAGCCTTCTATGCCAGACGTCATTAGCCCATTTCAAGGCTTCACATCTTCAGCGCCATTTCACCTCACTCCATGCTCACTCCATCCACCAGGAATTCCCTAAAGGTGTTGAACTTCACAAGCAGAAGTTAAACACCTTGAAAAGTCAGGCGGAAAAGCAGACACAGTTATTCCAAAAAATAAGGAAGCCCTCGGAGACCGTAACGCTTGCATCATATCAAGTTGCTTGGAACATAGCAGGAGCTAAAAAGCCCTACAATGAAGGGGAGTTTGTTAAAACATGCCTCAGTGACGTGGTTGAAATCTTGTTTCCAGAAAACCAAAAACTGAAACAAGGTGGAGGATTGTTCAAGGCAAGGAATGTCAGAAGTCCCACTCATTTCATTTAAAGAAGCAACATGCGTAGGAAGATAAAAACTTGTTCACATTTAGTTTACTGAGAGTTTGTGTGAGAGTGCACACAATGTTCATTGTTGATAATAACTGGCCTCTGAATACTAGTAGGAGAGGTTTAATTCAATTTCTGTCAATATTATGGTGTGTGACATTTACAATACATCTGTCAGAGCAGAGCTATGTGTGTCTGTCTGTGTGAGGGTGTGTGTGTCTTTGGGAGGGAGGATCTTGAGTGTGTGTGTAAAGTTCTAGATGTTCATTTAGTCTGTGTGAGAGAGAGAGGGGAGGAAGAGAGTGAGGGAGCACAGAGAAAGGCTGAGAACAGAAGAGAGAAGGAGAGGGGGGGGGCATCTGTGACTGTGTGTATGATGTGGCTCTTTTTACAGTAACATAGAAACATGTTTGGCTCTTAACCTCTGACTGGTTGGCCACCCCTGATGTATGTTATCAATATATTGATAAGATACATGATGTCCACCATCATGTTGATTCCCAGTAGGACGTCACCTCCTGCTGTGTGGATGGACTTTCCATCTGAAGAGTTAGTGTGTTGTTGTGATGACTCAAACTAAACAGACACTTACACTTCTTTAGAGTCGACCTCAGGTCAGGCAGCTTCTCCATCTCCATGCACTTCTTTACAGCTGGTTCCAGGTCAGACAGCTTCTCCATCTCCATGTCCAGTGTCTCCTTCAGCTGATCCAGGGATCTCCTCAAGGTCCCTGCGTATGATGGAGGAGGAGGGACCTCCACCCTGGTCCAGTCCCTGGTGTGTGGAGAATTCTTCAGGGATCTGAAGCTCTGGAGGAAGTGGAGGTGGTCTTCGGTGTGTGAGAGCTGCTTCACCTCTGAGCTCCTATTGGTCAGATCTTTAACTTCCTGCTCCAGCTCTTTGATGAGGTCTTCAGCTTGTCTCACTATGGATTTCAGTTTCTCTTGAACCGTTTGGTTGAGATCGTCCCGACACTTTTCAATGCAGCGCATCAGAGCGGCGAGGACCTGCTCACCGTCGGCTAGCTCTCGGTCTGCGTCTGCTCTGCTGAGCTTCACTGCGTCTATGATCTCCTGAATCTTTCTTTTTCTCTCCTGGATCATCTGCTGAACATCAGACTCTATCTTCCCCAGCTGGGCCTTCTTCAGCTCATATTCCTCCTTCAGAGGTACAACAGGATGGGACTTGTGGTCCGTCTCTGTACAGAGCTGACACACACACACCTGTTCAGTCTGGCAGAAGACCTCCAGAAGTTGATAATTGTGTTTCTTACACATCCTGTCTTCCAGACGGTCCTGAGGCTCGACCAGCTTATGTTTCTTCAGGCCTGCGACTCTCTGATGTGGCTCCAGGTGGGAGTGGCAGAAGGAGCTATGACACACTAGGCAGGACTTGACAGCCTTCAGCTGGGTCCCGGTACAGACATCACAGGGAACTTCTCCTGGTTCAACGCAAGGCTGCTCTTTGACCGGTACGGACCGTCTAAACTGATCAACCATCTCTGATATGAAGGTATTGACCCGTAGATCAGGTCTTGTGTGGAACAGCTCGTTGCAAACAGGACATTTGAACTGGACCTTGTCCTCCCAGAACGTGGTGATACAGGCTCTACAGAAGTTGTGTCCACATGGTGTGGAAACTGGACTCTTGAACACATCCAGACAGACGGAACAGGAAAAGTTCTCCTCAGACCAGGAAGTGTTAGCAGAGGCCATTCCTAGAACACATTGTTGAATCAAGTTAGAAAACAATCACATTATATTTATTGTTTATATGATAATGTGCACATTTCTACATTTTTACTGTACCTAACGTGTTTATATATATAAATCTTAAGATTTATAACTTTTTTTAAGATGTATAATCTTTTTTAACTGCATACCCCTGCTCACTACCTGTTTATGAATTCTCATAAATATATACACATATAATTACATATATACTTTATCAATTCCTAAAATTCTGCACATATCTTTAACAGACTCCACACATTATTTTATACAGTTTTTATACCTAGTAGACTGTCTTACATCTTATTTAACCTCTGTACATTATATATTACCGTGCACTTTAATGTAACATTTACACTCTGGTTAGATGCTACATTATTTTTGCTGTACTGAACTTGATCTGTTCAATGATAATTATTAGATAATAATTACAATCTAATCTAATGTTTAGACAACAGTTTAAAGTGGTTGTAATGTCCCTATATGTGTATATATCTCTATCTATATGAGTGATGGAGTAGCGTAGGGCTTGATATAAACATATAATACACATCTAATACTACATGAACTTAACAATGGTCCACCATCAAAGTGTGTCCGTTGGAACAGGCTCCCTGGTGCAGAACTAACTCTTTGAAGCCCTTGGTCAACACTCACTACTCACCTTAGAACGCTGTCCACCGCTTAGTTGGACAAAGGCTGTGATGAGGGTTGTTTAACTCTGCGCTTAGTTGGACAAAGGCTGGTGTCCTTTCAACTGTTCTCTCCTCGTCGCGTCTCAAAGAGGAACTGTTATCTCCGCGTCGCGTCTTCCTGCTTGGGCTCCAGTACGATTCATTTCCTCAAACGTGACGTCATCACGCAAGTAAAGAACCTCAATCTGTTGTGACTATGGACACTTTTTACTATAATGATGCCGCTGCCCAGTTTTTATTTCATGTTATATCATTTTTATAATATATACTTTATTATTATTATTATTATTATTATATTTCTTTTTTTTCCTGTTCTTTTACATTTTTGATATAAGTTTGTATGTCGTGTCTTTGTTTAAAAAAAGAACAATTTATAAAATATTGTAAAAAAAATTGTTTTAAAAGCTCTTAAATTATTCAAATACAGGATTGAGAAACGAGAACAAAACAACGATCTTTTTAAAACGTATTAAAGTGTTTAAATGTGACCTACACAAGCCCAGGGCTTACTTTATCCATACAGCGCCTCCTCCTGGGTAGGAGGAGTCAAACCCTTAATATGAGCTAGTGAGGAATTAACTATATAGAGCCAATGGTTCCCCACTAGAAGGTGTTCAGATGAATGAGTGAGAGGAAAAGACTGGATACCAAAAGTAAATGGCTTTAATCTCACGGGGTTCTATTAAACATGGGCATGGCCCAGCACAGAGGAGACAGACCACACCCATAATCACATGGACTGAACACGTGCAAAATAACCAAGACAAAACTAATAAATCAAAGATGAGCACCACGCGTCTAAGAGGGCACTCAACAAAAGACACAAAACAATGCACACATGAGACACGCAGCACAATGCACACATGAGACACGCAGCACAACGCACACATGAGACACGCAGCACAACGCACACATGAGACACGCAGCACAATGCACACATGAGACACGCAGCACAATGCACACATGAGACACGCAGCACAATGCACACATGAGACACGCAGCACAACGCACACATGAGACACGCAGCACAATGCACACATGAGACACGCAGCACAACGCACACATGAGACACGCAGCACAATGCACACATGAGACACGCAGCACAATGCACACATGAGACACGCAGCACAATGCACACATGAGACACGCAGCACAACGCACACATGAGACACGCAGCACAATGCACACATGAGACACGCAGCACAATGCACACATGAGACACGCAGCACAATGCACACATGAGACACGCAGCACAATGCACACATGAGACACGCAGCACAACGCACACATGAGACACGCAGCACAACGCACACATGAGACACGCAGCACAATGCACACATGAGACACGCAGCACAATGCACACATGAGACACGCAGCACAATGCACACATGAGACACGCAGCACAATGCACACATGAGACACGCAGCACAATGCACACATGAGACACGCAGCACAATGCACACATGAGACACGCAGCACAATGCACACATGAGACACGCAGCACAATGCACACATGAGACACGCAGCACAATGCACACATGAGACACGCAGCACAATGCACACATGAGACACGCAGCACAATGCACACATGAGACACGCAGCACAATGCACACATGAGACACGCAGCACAATGCACACATGAGACACGCAGCACAACGCACACATGAGACACGCAGCCCAACGCACACATGAGACACGCAGCACAATGCACACATGAGACACGCAGCACAACGCACACATGAGACACGCAGCACAATGCACACATGAGACACGCAGCACAATGCACACATGAGACACGCAGCACAATGCACACATGAGACACGCAGCACAATGCACACATGAGACACGCAGCACAATGCACACATGAGACACGCAGCACAATGCACACATGAGACACGCAGCCCAACGCACACATGAGATACGCAGCACAACGCACACATGAGACACGCAGCACAATGCACACATGAGACACGCAGCACAACGCACACATGAGACACGCAGCACAATGCACACATGAGACACGCAGCACAATGCACACATGAGACACGCAGCACAATGCACACATGAGACACGCAGCACAATGCACACATGAGACACGCAGCACAACGCACACATGAGACACGCAGCACAATGCACACATGAGACACGCAGCACAACGCACACATGAGACACGCAGCACAATGCACACATGAGACACGCAGCACAATGCACACATGAGACACGCAGCACAATGCACACATGAGACACGCAGCACAACGCACACATGAGACACGCAGCACAACGCACACATGAGACACGCAGCACAATGCACACAATGCACACAAAGCACACTGAATAATGTCCCGTCTAACTAGTGATCTAAAGTGTTATGCGTCGTCACAGTAACCATTTAGTATGGGAAAAACAGTGATGCAAGAGATGCCTTGTTAAAACTCCAGTTAAAACACTGGACACATTTGTTGCAAGTCCGTCCCTCTTGCTCTATCGCCGATTACGTCTTTCACCGCCGGCAACCACAAACCGAGGCAATCAGGTCAACCTGCGTTTGCCGGGTGAGTCATTTAAATACCGAGAACAGGGAAGTACAGGGCGGCGCCAGCTACCTGTCTTTGGCCTGTCACGTGAACCAGGAGCTGGCAGGTAACCCACTCCCACACGTCACATAGACGGTAAATAGACGGTTAAACTGGTTCTAATGTTCCTATATGTGTATATATCTCTATCTATATGAGTGATGGAGTAGCGTAGGGCTTGATATAAACATATAATACACATCTAATACTACATGAACTTAACAATGGTCCACCATCAAAGTGTGTCCGTTGGAACAGGCTCCCTGGTGCAGAACTAACTCTTTGAAGCCCTTGGTCAACACTCACTACTCACCTTAGAACGCTGTCCACCGCTTAGTTGGACAAAGGCTGTGATGAGGGTTGTTTAACTCAGCGCTTTGTTGCCTAAGACACGAAAAGACACGTCATACTTATTTATCGAGTTGTCTCAAATGAACAAACACACACACACACACACACACACACACACACACACACACACACACACACACACACACACACACACACACACACACACACACACACACACACACACACACACACACACACACACACACACACACACACACACACACACACACACACACACGTTCTTGTTGACACTGGAGACGCAGAGTTCCGTGCTCTGCGTAGTGACGTCACCTTCTCCTCTTACCATATTACCGTAAGCACGGTAGAAGAAGGTAACTGTAAGAGACGCAGTATAAGCGGGAGGTAAGGACGTAAATGGTACAACGTACATGTCCATTCTCTACAGGCTGCTTTCCTTTGATCTGTCTCTCTCTCCACGTCGAGTCACAACAAAAACTACTACTACTACTACCAGTGGCGGCTGGCCCAGAGGGCCGCCCCCCCCCCCCAAACCACACGCACAAAAAAATAAATAAAATTATAATAATATATATATATATATATAAATTGTCAATATGTGTGTGGAATGCACCCAGAAATATGTGTAAAATATGATTTTAAAATAATTTGCACAACATAATATGCTTTTCCTAGTACACATATGCCTAGTACACTGCAGCCTTAAGGGCGCATTTGTATGACGATGCTGCTGGGGCGCTTTTCAAATCGCCCCACGGAGGCGGGTCTCTGTAGCAGTTTAGCCAATTGCTGATTCAAGATATAAACGAGTGACATGAAATGTAGCCAATCAGCGTCCTCAAAACGTCTTCCCGTGGGGCGCTTTTCAAATCGCCCCACGGAAGAAGTCATTTGTGTGCGTCACAGTGTACTACTAGGAAAAGCATATTATGCTCTGTCTCTGCGGACACACACACACACACACACACACATACGCAAACACACACACACACAAATATATGTCAGTGTTTTTTGTCAGTGTGTGCCGATATATATATATTTTTGTTGAGTGATTGAGTGATTTAAACAAGCAGGTATATATATATGGATGTCGCGATCGTGAAGTCCAACGGGGGGGGGGGGGGGGGGGTATAGCTGGTAAATACAAAAAGTAATTGTATATAATGTAATTGTAAATTAAAAAAAAATGGTATAGCCCCCCCCTGGTGAAAAATGCACCAGCCGCCACTGACTACTACTAATAACTATTACTAATACTACTACTACTACTACTACAACTACTACTGATATACTATTAACACTACTTATAATAGTACTACTACTACAACTACCACTACTACAACTACCACTACCACTACTACAATTTCAAATTCTACTAACACTACATATTCTAATTTTACTTCTACTAACAAGTACAACTACAACTATTAACAACTACTACTACTACTACTATTACTAATACTACTTATTATAGTACTACTACTACAACTACCACTACTACAACTACTACTACTACAACTATTACTACTACTACTACTTAAACTACTACTACTACTTAAACTACTACTACTAACACTACTTATAATAGTACTACTACTACAACTACCACTACTACAACTACTACTTCTGCTACTACAACTACTCCATTACAACTATTACTACTACTACTACTTAAACTACTACTACGACTACGATTACAACTTCTAGTAACACTACTTATACCAATACTACTACTACTAACAAGTACAACTACTACTACTACTACTACGAATGCTACTACAACTACTACTACTACTCCACTACTACCACTACTAATACTCAACTTATACTTCAACAAATGTACACCTTGTAAGTCGCTTGGGATAAAAGCATCTGCCACATGCCCTAAATGTAAATGTAAAACTACTACTACTACTGCCATCCACTATTTATACTACTACTACTACCATCCACTACTTCTACTACTACTCCACTACCACTACTAATACAACTACTACTACTACTCCACTACTATCCACTACTTATACTACTACTACTACTTCTACTAACACTACTTATATAAATACTACTACTACAACTAATACTACTACACCACTACTACTACTACTACTACTACTACAACTAATACTACTACTACTACAACTACCACTACTACTGCTACATATACTAATGACTACTACTACTACTACAACTACTACAACTCAAATACTACTACTACTACTACCACTACTAATACTACTACTACTACTTCTACTAATACTACTTATATAAATACTACTACTACAACTAATACTACTACACCACTACTACTACTACTACTACTACTACAACTAATACTACTACTACTACAACTTATACTACTACTACAACTACTACAATTCAACTACTACTACTACTTTTACAACTACTACTACTACTACTCTTACAATCCATGACTACTACTATTACGATTACTACTACTACTACTCCACTACTACTACTTATAATACTACTACTATTACTTATAATACTACTTGTTATAATGTGGGTTACTTTTCATTCAGGCAGTCAGACCTTCACCTGCAGGGTCCTATGAGGCTCCTACTTAGGTAGTATAATGAGTAACAGCTGTGTGTTGCATGGGACCTGTATTGCATTTGACAGCTTGAAATAAACATCACAAACGAGCATTCGGACTGGACCTTTACATTATTACATTGGCCACGAGGATGGGATAAAACTTGGAGTTTAGCCGAACGGTAGAAAATGACGACGTATGGGAAAATCCATGAGTTTGATCAGGAAACAGATGATTGGCAGCAGTACGTGGAACGTCTGGAATTCTACTTTGTGGCTAACAAGATCACAGATGCAGGACAAAAGCGAGCCATATTCCTGAGTGCATGTGGAGGAAAAGTCTACGCTATGCTGCGCGATTTGTGTCTGCCGGGTAAGCCAGGAGATTCTGACTTGACGGGGCTATTGAAACTTTTGAGTGATCACTTCACACCTAAACCTAGTGCCATTGTGGAGCGTTTTAAGTTTCATTCAAAAACGAGACAGCAAGGACAGTCTTTGTCATCATTTCTAGCCGAGCTGAAGTGAATAACTGAACATTGTGGGTTTGGCGCTACGTTAAATGACATGATTCGAGACAGACTGGTGTGCGGGATTAATGACGATCGCATTCAAAGGCGTCTGTTATCAGAAACGGATGACAGACTCACGTTGGCCAGGGCTATTGAGTTAGCAATCACAATGGAAACAGCGGCTAAAGATATAGCGGAGCTGCAGCACACGGGAGTGGAGGGACCCATTCATAAAGTACAACTACAACCTGTAGCACCGGAGCGGAGACCACCGTCGGCAGGATGTTACAGATGTGGAGGAAATCACGGGCCGGCGGATTGCCGATTCATAGATGCAGTTTGCCACAACTGCCAAAGGCGAGGACATTTGGCTAGAAAATGCCGCAGCCCCAGGCAGGTCAGACAGCCCAGAAAGAACCTGGGAAATGGACTGGGTGCAACCCACATACTGGAGTATGAAGAGGAGGATTATACACACAATCTGTATAATCTGGATGATGGAGAGAGAGTGGAGCCATACAGAGAGCAAGTGTCGGTGAATGGACATGACATTGACTCTGAAGTAGACACTGGTGCAGGTATGACTATTATTAATGAGGAAACCTACACTAAGATGGGAGGGGGGCCACTCCATCAAACAAAAATAAAACTGTACACATACACCAGAGACAGAGTAGGAGTGTTAGGCAAGATGCACGCACAAGTCACCTACAACCCCCCCCCCCCCCCTTGGACTTCTCGATCGCGACAACCGCCCCTCGAAACATGACCGCTAAGTTTAGAATTTGTCCGGTAAAATAAAATCTGTCCGGACACTTGACCGGCAAGAAAAAATCCTAGCGGAAACCCTGATGTGGACCCAGAAGCCAAGCCACGGTATTTTAAAAACAGGCCATTACCCTATGCTCTCAAAAACAAATTGGAGACAGAGTTGGTCAGATTGGAGAGGGCAGCTCCCATCGTGCCCAGACTAAAACCAGATAAGACAACCCCAATATGAGGGACTATAAAGTGACAGTGTATCCAGTGTCCAAGTTGGACAACTACCCTATTCCAAAAACAGAGGACTTGTTGGCGGTATTAGGGGGGGGACAGAAATTCACAAAATTGGACATGTCACAGGCCTATCAACAGCTCCCACTGAATGAAGAATCTAAGAAATTCACAACAATAAACCCCCACCGGGGTCTGGATCAGTACACCAGGCTACCCTATGGTGTGTCATCAGCACCCGGCATATTCCAGCGCACCATGGATAACCTACTACAAGGCCTTCCCCAGGTGGTGGTGAGAATAGATGATATTCTGGTGACCGGTGACGACGATGCCAGTGTGATGACCCCCACTCTACCTGCTAGTGGGTGAGTCTGCTGACTCAGAGAGCATGGTGGAGTGGGTGGGTCGTTAGCCCAATTGGCCGCACCTGGGCAGTGAGAGCTGTCTGCACATGGACTATTTAGGTTTCCTTGTCTAATCCCCTCTGTCTGCTTCTCCACTCCCAGGAACAGGTTATCCAGCACCCACTGTTGATCCTTGGATATATAATACTAATACTTACACCACCCGCACCACACAACACTTTCTCACTCATCCACACACCGCATTCACCACTGATTCTGATACATCCATATTCATTGTTTGTCGATCGTTCCTTTTGGTTAGATATAGGATTTAATCAATTATATTGTTCAATTGTTATCACGTGTGGACTCCCTATTTGTCACAACTGATTCGTTTGTGACACCAGCCATCTACACAACTTAGAGGTAGTGCTGAAGAGACTCTCAGCTGCAGGACTGCGTCTGAGGAGAGACAAATGTGTGTTCATGGTACCAGAGGTTGTTTACCTGGGTTACCAAATTAACCACAAAGGGATTCAACCAGTGGCTGACAAGGTACAGGCCATTGTAAATGCCCCACAGCCGACTGACCAGACACAGTTAAAGTCTTTCCTGGGCATGCTAAACTATTATCACAGGTTCCTGCCAAATGTGTCTACCATATTGGAGCCACTACACAAGCTTTTGAGAAAAGAGACCCCATGGAGATGGGAAAAAGGTCAGACCCAGGCATTTGAGGAGGCAAAAAAGTGCCTCCAGTCTGAAAAATTATTAGTGCATTTTGATGAGACAAAGCCACTCTACTTGGCTTGTGATGCATCACCTTATGGCGTCGGAGCAGTATTACCACACCGGTTTCCAGATGGCTCCGACAGGCCAATCGGATACATGTCACGGTCACTGTCATCAGCAGAACGGGGATATTCACACCTAGAGAAAGAGGCGCTGTCTATCATTTTTGGTCTTAAAAAATTCCACCAGTATCTGTTTGGAAAACACTGCACTATTGCGACTGATCACAAACCCCTGCTAGGCCTTTTGGGAGAGAGTAAGGGCATCCCACAACTCGCGGCAGCCAGAATGCAAAGATGGGCATTACTTTTAGCCGCTTACGAGTACACCTTGGAGTATAAGGAGGGCTCAAAAAACGGGAATGCAGACGCACTGAGCAGACTCCCACTGCCCATAAAGCCCAGAAATATACCACAGGAGGAAGAGGTGGTGCTGCTTATGGAGCATATGAATGGTACACCACTGCAGGTAAAACACATCCGGGACTTGACTCGTCGGGACCCTATCCTGTCCAGAGTCCACCAGTGGCTGTTGCAGGGCTCCTGGCCCTCACAGAGCACCGACCCAGAAATACGGCCTTACACGAGACGACAACATGAACTGAGTGTGGAGGACGGGTGCATCCTGTGGGGAAGTAGAGTGATAATACCACCACAAGGAAGACAGACTATGATCAAGGAGCTTCATGAGGCTCATCCAGGGGTCTCAAGAATGAAAACATTGGCCCACAGTGATGTGTGGTGGCCAAACATGGATGCAGATTTAGAGTCAGCAGTGCGCAGATGTCATGCATGTCAGTTGAACCAAGCCGTCCCAGCAGCAGCACCTTTACCCCCGTGGGAGTGGCCAGACCAACCTTGGATGAGGCTGCATGTGGATTTTTGTGGGCCAGTATATGGAAAGATGTTTTTAATAGTCATTGACGCCTATTCAAAGTGGATTGAGGCCAATGCAGTCTATTACTTCATCCATGACTGTGGAGAAATTGAGGAGCATTTTTGCCACCCATGGAATCCCAGCAGTCCTGGTTAGTGATAATGGACCAAGTCTGGTCAGTGCAGAGTTCAAACACTTCCTTAAAACAAACGGCATAAAGCATGTGACAACAGCACCATACCATCCGTCCTCGAATGGCTGTGCTGAGCGTGGGGTGCGGGTGTTCAAAGAGGGCATCAAGAAGATGGGGGAGGGTAGTGTGGAGACAACGCTATCCACATGAACACACACACACACACACACACACACACACACACACACACACACACACACACACACACACACACACACACACACACACAGCAACTGTAATAATACTTAGTATACCAATACTACTATTAATACTACTACTAATACTACTACTAACTATTACTACTACTACTACAATCCACTACTAACAACTATTAGTAGTTAGTAATTACTACTTATAATACTACTAATACTAATACAACTAACTAATACTACTACTACTACTACTATACTTATAATACTACTACTACTACAACTCATACTACTACTACCATCCACTTCTTCTACTAATACAACAACTAATAATACTACTACTACTACTACACCTACTACTACTACATATACTAATGATTACTACTACTACTACTACCACTACTACTATTACAACTACTACTACTACTCGAATTCTACTACTACTACTACTACTACTACTACTACTAAAAAAAACGATCTTTTAAAAACGTATTAAAGTGTTTAGACAACAGTTTAAACTACTACTACTCAAATTCTACTACTACCACTAAAAAAACGATCTTTTTAAAACGTATTAAGGTGTTTAGACAACAGTTTAAAGTGGTTATAATGTCCCTATATGTGTATATATCTCTATCTATATGAGTGATGGAGTAGCGTAGGGCTTGATATAAACATATAATACACATCTAACACTACATGAACTTAACAATGGTCCACCATCAAAGTGTGTCCGTTGGAACAGGCTCCCTGGTGCAGAACTAACTCTTTGAAGCCCTTGGTCAACACTCACTACTCACCTTAGAACGCTGTCCACCGCTTAGTTGGACAAAGGCTGGTGTCCTTTC
>JANIIK010000788.1:17500-30000 GCA_027704905.1 Muraenolepis orangiensis
AGCTCCCTGTCTCCAGGTCCTACCTCCTAGGCTAGCTCCCTGTGTCTCCAGCTCCTAGCTTCCAAGCTAGCTCCCTGTGTCTCCAGTTCCAAGTTCCCAGGCTAGCTCCCTGCGTCCCCAGCTCCTAGCTTCCAGGCTAGCTCCATGTCCCCAGCTCCTAGCTTCCAGGCTAGCTCCCTGTGTCTCCAGTTCCTTGCTCCCAGGCTAGCTCCTTGTGTCTCCAGTTCCTAGCTCCCAGGCTAGCTCCCTGTGTCTTCACCTCCTAGCTTCCAGAGCTAGCTCCTTGTGTCTCTGGTTCCTACCTCCCAGGCTAGCTCCCTGCGTCTCCAGCTCCTAGCTCCTGGCTAGCTCCTTGTCCCCAGCTCTTAGCTTCCAGTCTAGCTCCCTGTGTCTCCAGTTCCTAGCTCCCAGGCTAGCTCCTTGTGTCTCCAGCTCCTAGCTTCCAGGCTAGCTCCCTGTGTCTCTAGTTCCTAGCTCCCAGGCTAGCTCCCTGTGTCTCCATTTCCTCACTCCCAGTCTAGCTCGCTATTCCCAGGCTAGCTCGCTATGTCTCCAGTTCCTAGCTTCCAGGCTAGCTCAGTGTCCCCAGCTTCTAGCTTCCAGAATAGCTCCTTGTGTCTCCAGTTCCTAGTTTCCAGGCTAGCTCCTTGTGTCTCCAGCTCCCAGCTTCCAGGCTAGCATCCTGTGTCTCAAGTTCCTAGTTTCCAGGCTAGCTCTTTGTGTCTCTAGTTCCTAGCTCCCAGGCTAGCTCCCCACGTCTCTAGTTCCAAGCTTCCAGGCTAGCTCCTCAAGTCTCCAGTTCCTAGCTCCAAGGATAGCTCCCTGTGTCTCTAGTTCCTAGCTCCCAGGCTAGCTCCCTGTGTCTCTAGTTCCTAGCTCCCAGGGTAGCTCCCTGTGTCTCCAGTCCTTAGCGTCCAGGCTAGCTCCCTGTGTATCCAGTTCCTAGCTCCCAGGCTAGCTCCCTGTGTCTCCAGTTCCTAGCTCCCAGTGACTCCAGTTCCTAGCTCCCAGGCTAGCTCTCTGTGTCTCCAGCTGCTAGCTCCCAGGCTAGCTCCCTGTGTCTCCAGTTCCTAGCTCCCAGGCTAGCTCCCTGTGTCTCCAGTTCCTAGCTCTCAGGCTAGCTCCCTGTGTCTCCGGTTCCAAGCTCCCAGGCTAGCTCCCTGTGTCTCCTGTTCCTAGCTCCCAGGCTAGCTCTCTATGTCTCCTGTTCCTAGCTTCCAGGCTAGCTCCGTGTGTCTCCAGTTCCTAGCTCCTAGGCTAGCTCCCTGTGTCTCAAGCTCCTAGCTTCCAGAGCTAGCTCCTCGTGTCTCCGGTTTCAAGCTCCCAGTCTAGCTCCCCGTGTCGCCGGTTCCGAACTCCCTGGCTAGCTCCCCGTGTCTCCAGTCCCTAACTTCCAGGCTAGCTCCCTGTCTCCAGTTCCTACCTCCCAGGCTAGCTCCCTGTGTCTCCAGTTCCTTGCTCCCAGGCTAGCTCCCTGTGTATCCAGCTCCTAGCTTCCTGGCTAGCTCCTTGTCCCCAGATCCTAGTTTCCAGGCCAGCTCCCTGTGTCTCCAGTTCCAAGTTCCCAGGCTAATTCCCTGCGTCTCCAGCTCCTAGCTTCCAGGCATATAGATATAGATATCTATATCTATAGATAGATATAGATATCTATATATATATAGCGCCGCCCGCTTCCTCAGCCGGCGCATGTCACCGGTGAACAAGCTCCACGACCGCGGGTCTGGGGACCAGGGGAGAGAAGGGAAGCCATTAAGGGGAAACAGAGCATTCCGTTGTAGTGACGCCCAGAGACCGCTAGATGGCGCCTTGGAACCCAAACGGCTGCAAGAACCTGACGACAACAAAACAACCTCAAGATCATCTGACCTTTAATGTTCATATCCTTGTAACGGACATGAATCAATTAATTCATAATACTACTTCAAAAAAGTGGCCGTATGTCCACATTTCATCACAGTCAGGCTTAGAGACAGCTTCCACAGTCAGGCCATCAGGCTGCCACAGTTGGACACTTAAATATCACCTTTAGAGCAGCTGTTCTCAACCTGTGGTACCGGACCACCGGTGGTTCTTGCGCCCCCTGCTGGTGGAACTCGGAGGGATCCATGGAATCTCAATGTTTTTAAAAAATGTAATAAAACCAACTTTAAAATCAATTGTAAAACATGTTGTACAGTAATACTATTAACATACTGCTACACACACAGACAAACGGACACACACACACACACTCACAGACACACACACACACACACACACACGCATAACAAACACATAAACACGCATGCACACACACACACATACATAACAAACACACGTACACACACACACACACACACACACACATACATAACAATACACACACACACACACACACACACGCATAACAACATAAACACGCATGCACACACACATACATACATAACAACACACGTACACACACACACACACACACATACATAACAACACACATACACACACACACACACACACACACACACATACAACAAATACACACACACACACACACACACACACACACACACACAGACACTCTCACACACACAGACAAACAGACACACACATACATAACACACACACACACACATTTGAGGGCACTCAATTCAGGTCAAATCATTAACAAAGGGTTAGGCAAAGTAAACCAACTCCAAAGGCCAGTGGCCCCCATTAACCCTAAAGCTGAAACACTGTGGATGTGTGAGCGTGTGTCTGTGTGTGTGCACCAGTGTGTGTCTGCGTGTGTGCGTGTGTGTTTGTTATGTGTGCGTGTGCGTGGTCACCTTGCGGGCCATGATCTCCGACGCCGGCCCCCTGGCGTGCCGCTAGCTGAGGTTCCGCCTCCCGGGACAGACCCAGCTGGAAGAGCACCAGCACCGAGGGGCCGGAGGGCCCCGAGGCCCTCATGCTGAGACCCCCACCAAAAGACTACAAATATGGAGGTTTAGGTTGGATCAGAGGAGTGAGACCAGGTCTTCTGGGAAAGATGTTGGTTAGGACATACCAATGCCCAGTCCATCTCCAGGGAGTGTGTGTGTGTGTGTGTGTGTGTGTGTGTGTGTGTGTGTGTGTGTGTATATCTATAGACACACATCTAACTACAGCTATAGAGGAGCATAACTACGGTACGTGTTGATGTGTGTATATATGTGTGTGTGTGTGTGTGTGTGTGTGTGTGTGTGTGTGTGTATATATGTGTGTGTGTGTGTGTATATCTATAGACACACATTTAACTACAGCTATAGAGGAGCATAACTACGGTATGTGTGGATGTGTGTGTGTGTGTGTGTGTGTGTGTGTGTGTGTGTGTGTGGATGTGCGTGTGTGTGTGTGTGTGTGTGTGTGTGTATATAGACACACATTTAACTACAGCTATAGAGGAGCATAACTACAGACCACTTACTGAACCACTGACTGTAGGGCTAATCTCTAGTGTCCTGCTCTTCTTCTACTTGTTTCAAGGCCTCTGAGTAAGAGCCATTTGGACCACTACAATGGGGAAGTAGAGCCGTCTGCAGAAGTGTCTGAATGTGACCTTTAACCTCCAGTCCAGTGCATCTCCACGAGGCGTGGTGGAGGTAGGAGGAACTCAGGGCTCCACTCAGCATGAAGGCTCTGCTCCTTGGATGTACTGAGGGGGGACACGGGGGGTAGACTGATCCTCACTAGGTCCCTCTTTGATATCTATATACACACACCTGCAGCCATGTTGCTAGATCTATGTTTATATATAGATAGATATATATCTCTACATACAGTTTATCTCTCTCTATACATCTACATATATTTACTTTTCATTGCGTGTGATTTCTTATGAGAACAGACAGTCTCTGTCTATCTATCTATCTATAGATAGATTTGATCTATCTATAGATAGAAAGATAGATATTTAGATCTAAATATATATAGATCTATGGATCTATATGTAATTCTATATATCTATATATGAACTTGTAACTGCTTGTGATTTCTAATAAGAGGAGGACAGATCTCTCTGGGGTCTCTAGAACATTCTTTATTTCATGATGATCTCCAAAAAACAAAAATACATCAAACACACAACCACAAACACAGTGAGACAATGGTGAGTGTGTGTGTGTGTGTGTGTGTGTGTGTGTGTGTGTGTGTGTGTGTGTGTGTGACACAGAAAGATAAAGTGTTACTTTAAAGAATCTTGTGAAAATAAGTGATATATGAGAATATGAGTGACAGTTGTATACATATATATATACATATATACACACATATCTATCTATAGATCTATATGGGTCATACATGGACAAGAGCGTAGTACATTATTTGCTGCAAACAAACAAACAAACAAACAGTTAAAGTGAATTCCCCCCGCATCTCTCCAGCATCTTTAGAACAAAAAACATATATTCCTTCATGCCTTCTTCCAAGCCTTCTCCTCTCTCAGGGGTCCACATCTCGCCCACATCCGGTCCAAATCCCGCCCACATCCGGTTCAAATCCCGCCCACATCCGGTTCAAATCCCGCCCACATCCGGTAAACATCCCGCCCACATCCGGTACACATCCCGCCCACATCCGGTACACATCCCGCCCACATCCGGTCCAAATCCCGCCCACATCCGGTACACATCCCGCCCACATCTGGTCCACATCCCGCCCACATCCGGTTCAAATCCCACCCACTTCCGGTCAATATCCCGCCCACATCCGGTACACATCCCGCCCACATCCGGTCTAAATCCCACCCACATCCGGTCCAAATCCCGCCCACATCCGGTCAATATCCCGCCCAAATCCCGCCCACATCCGGTCCAAATCCCGCCCACATCCGGTCCAAATCCCGCCTGTGTAATTATATAAATGTGTGTTTGTGAAAGTGTGTGTGTGTGTGTTCTGTGTGTGTGTGTTCTATGTGTGTGTGTGTGTTCTATGTGTGTGTGTGTGTGTGTGTGTTCTATGTGTGTGTGTGTGTGTGTTTCTATGTGTGTGTATATATTTTTATACATACACATTTATTTCTGAGTGTGTGTTTGTGTGCATGTGTTTGTTTGTGTTTCTATATGTGTGTGTGTGTGTGTGTATTTCTATGTGTGTGTGCGTGTGCGTGTGAGTGTGTGAGTGTGTGAGCGTGTGAGTGTGTGTATTTCTATGTGTGTGTGTGTGTGTATTTCTATGTGAGTGTGTGAGGGTGAGTGTGTATTTCTATGTGAGTGTGTGAGGGTGTATTTCTATGTGTGTGTGTGTGAGTGTGTATTTCTATGTGTATGTGTGTGTGTATTTCTATGTGTGTGTGTGTGTGTATTTCTGTGTGTGTTGCTACAAGCGACACAGAGACACTGAGGAACCATAACCCCATAACCTAAACCCAGGGAGGAGGTCCTCCTGGGTGAATGTGGACTGGAAGGTGTGGATGAGTGTCAGTGTGTCTGAGGACCCTCCTCCATCTGGGGACACTCTGTAGAAGGAGAGAGAGCCAGCAGGTCGGTCCACATACACTCCTACTCTGTTAGAGGAGGGGAGATCTATGGCTGTTTCACTACCGTTGTACTGGGCAGAGTAACCATCATCAGAACAAAGAAGACTCCAGGACTTGTTGTTGAATCCAAGCTGCTGTCTTTACCCTCTCCTCTCCTAGTGATTCCTCTGTATGTCACTCCTATAACAACAACACCTCCTCCTTTCCTCTCCATCTCCACCTCCCAGTAACAGCGGTCAGTCAGACCCTCTCTACACAACACCTGGGGCCAGTAGTCAAATCTCTCCAGGTGATCAGGATACTCCTCCTCCTCCTCCTCCTCCTCCTCCTCCTCCTCCTCCTCCTCCTCCTCCTCCTCCTCCTCCTCCTCCTCCTCCTCCTCCTCTCTAACCCTCGTCACCTTCCTGTTGTCCTCAGACAGAGAGAGGTCTCTGTTGACTGTGTTTGGGTTCAGTGTGAGTTCACACTCATCTGATGGGAGAGAAGGAAAGACATGATGAGTCTACACAGAAACACTACATATCAAATACACATACAAGTATCATGAATAGATGTATTATTCTATATTAATATACAAGTATCAGCTACTACTTTGTTTTCCCATCCAACACGTCATGTCACCACGTGCACGTGGTGCATCACAGACACATGATACATTATTATTATACATTATTATTATACATTATTATTATACATTATTATTATACATTATTATTATACATTATTATTATACATACATTATTATGTTTTTTTATGATAGAGACTGTTATTTGCTGCAGTTTTGAGCATTGCAATATATTTATTTTCATTATGTTATTTATTTATGATCATTTATATTTTTTAAGATTTGATGTCAGCTGTTGCTGTCTTTTGTTCTATATTTTATACTGAAATAGAGCCCTGCTGTTTTGTTAGGGCTTTTTGTTTAAATTAAAATGTCAAATATACAAAAATACAGTAGCTGTCCTTATTTTAAATGTCTATGCTTAAGTTGTTCTAGGTGTTGCTATCTGCTGTGTGTAGCCTGGTTCTACAAGCAGGTCAGGTCATTCATTGGGTGCTATCAGAGGTACAAGGGTCTGGAAATGCAATGAAAACTATTGGCCACAGCTAATCATTTATATTAAAATTGTTTTACTTTGAATACTTCAGTACAAAGGATGTATTGAATAATTTAAGTGATATATGTGTACACATATAAATAATTAGTCAAAATAGGGCTCAATTTGATTGAATTATAAAAGGTATATGTGGTAAAATAGAAGAGCCGTTTGGGAGCTGAAAGAGCCGGCTCTTCTTGGTGAGCCGAGCCAAATGAGCCGGCTCACTCAAAAGAGCCGGAATTCCCATCACTAGTGTGAGTGGTGTCAGTATGAGAGCACGACAGCGCGTCTAATTGTGATGCGGCCCAAGAGCCAATCACTAAAATGCCTGCGATGCAGTGAACCAATCACCTTCGAGGGGGGAAAACCCTATCAAGCACTATCTGAGTTGACCATCTGAGTTCAAACCTAAAATGGCAGGGAAAAAATGCACAGCTAAGCGAAAATATGAAGACGACCATAGGACGTTTTTAGTAGAGTGGGAGAGTTCATCTTTTTTTATAGAACGCAATTGCAAGCCATTTTGCCTTCTATGCCAGACGTCATTAGCCCATTTCAAGGCTTCACATCTTCAGCGCCATTTCACCTCACTCCATGCTCACTCCATCCACCAGGAATTCACTAAAGGTGTTGAACTTCACAAGCAGAAGTTAAACACCTTGAAAAGTCAAGCGGAAAAGCACAGTTTTTCCAAAAAATAAGGAAGCCCTCGGAGACCGTAACGCTTGCATCATATCAAGTTGCTTGGAACATAGCAGGAGCTAAAAAGCCCTACAATGAAGGGGAGTTTGTTAAAACATGCCTCAGTGACGTGGTTGAAATCTTGTTTCCAGAAAACCAAAAACTGAAACAAGGTGGAGGATTGTTCAAGGCAAGGAATGTCAGAAGTCCCACTCATTTCATTTAAAGAAGCAACATGCGTAGGAAGATAAAAAACTTGTTCACATTTAGTTTACTGAGAGTTTGTGTGAGAGTGCACACAATGTTCATTGTTGATAATAACTGGCCTCTGAATACTAGTAGGAGAGGTTTAATTCAATTTCTGTCAATATTATGATGTGTGACATTTACAATACATCTGTCAGAGCAGAGCTATGTGTGTGTGTCTGTGTGAGGGTGTGTGTGTCTTTGGGAGGGAGGATCTTGAGTGTGTGTGTAAAGTTCTAGATGTTCATTTAGTCTGTGTGAGAGAGAGAGGGGAGGAAGAGAGTGAGGGAGCACAGAGAGAGGCTGAGAACAGAAGAGAGATGGAGAGGGGGGTGCCATCTGTGACTGTGTGTATGATGTGGCTCTTTTTACAGTAACATAGTAACATGTTTGGCTCTTAACCTCTGACTGGTTGGCCACCCCTGATGTATGTTATCAATATATTGATATATTGATAACATACATGATGTCCACCATCATGTTGATTCCCAGTAGGACGTCTCCTCCTGCTGTGTGGATGGACATTCAATCTGAGGAGTTAGTGTGTTGTTGTGATGACTCAAACTAAACAGACACTTACACTTCTTTAGAGTCGACCTCAGGACAGGCAGCTTCTCCATCTCCATGTCCAGCGTCTCCTTCAGCTGATCCAGGGATCTCCTCAAGGTCCCTGTGTATGACGGAGGAGGGACCTCCACCCTGGTCCAGTCCCTGGTGTGTGGAGGATTCTTCAGGGATCTGAAGCTCTGGAGGAAGTGGAGGTGGTCTTCAGTGTGTGAGAGCTGCTTCACCTCTGAGCTCCTATTGGTCAGATCTTTAACTTCCCGCTCCAGCTCATTGATGAGGTCTTCAGCTTGTCTCTCTATGGATTTCAGTTTCTCTTGAACCGCTTGGTTGAGATCGTCCCGACACTTTTCAATGCAGCGCATCAGAGCGGCGAGGACCTGCTCACCGTCGGCTAGCTCTCGGTCTGCGTCTGCTCTGCTGAGCTTCACTGCGTCTATGATCTCCTGAATCTTTCTTTTTCTCTCTTGGATCATCTGCTGAACATCAGACTCTATCTTCCCCAGCTGGGCATTCTTCAGCTCATATTCCTTCTTCAGAGGTACAACAGGATGGGACTTGTGGTCCGTCTCTGTACAGAACTGACACACACACACCTGTTCTGTCTGGCAGAAGTGCTCCAGAAGTTGATAATTGTGTTTCTTACACATCCGCTCTTCCAGACGGTCCTGAGGCTCCACCAGCTTATGTTTCTTCAGGCCTGCGACTCTCTGATGTGGCTCCAGGTGGGAGTGGCAGAAGGACATAAGACACACTAGGCAGGACTTGACAGCCTTCAGCTGGGTCCCGGTACAGACGTCACAGGGAACTTCTCCTGGTTCAACGCAAGGCTGCTCTTTGACCGGTACGGACCGTCTAAACTGATCAACCATCTCTGATAAGAGGGTATTGACCCGTAGATCGGGTCTTGTGTGGAACAGCTCGTTGCAAACAGGACATTTGAACTGGACCTTGTCCTCCCAGAACGTGGTGATACAGGCTCTACAGAAGTTGTGTCCACATGGTGTGGAAACTGGACTCTTGAACACATCCAGACAGACGGAACAGGAAAAGTTCTCCTCAGACCAGGAAGATTTAGCAGAGGCCATTCCTAGAACACATTGTTGAATCAAGTTAAAAAACGATCTTTTTAAAACGTATTAAAGTGTTTAGACAACAGTTTAAAGTGGTTGTAATGTTCCTATATGTGTATATATCTCCATCTATATGAGTGATGGAGTAGCGTAGGGCTTGATATAAACATATAATACACATCTAATACTACATGAACTTAACAATGGTCCACCATCAAAGTGTGTCCGTTGGAACAGGCTCCCTGGTGCAGAACTAACTCTTTGAAGCCCTTGGTCAACACTCACTACTCACCTTAGAACGCTGTCCACCGCTTAGTTGGACAAAGGCTGTGATGAGGGTTGTTTAACTCTGCGCTTTGTTGCCTAAGACACGAAAAGACACGTCATACTTATTTATCGAGTTGTCTCAAATGAACACACACACACACACACACACACACACACACACACACACACACACACACACACACACACACACACACACACCACACACACACACACACACACACACACACACACACACACACACACACACACACACACACACGTTCTTGTTGACACTGGAGACGCAGAGTTCCGTGCTCTGCGTAGTGACGTCACCTTCTCCTCTTACCATATTACCGTAAGCACGGTAGAAGAAGGTAACCGTAAGAGACGCAGTATAAGCGGGAGGTAAGGACGTAAATGGTACAACGTACATGTCCATTCTCTACAGGCTGCTTTCCTTTGAACTGTCTCTCTCTCCACGTCGAGTCACAACAAAAAACTACTACTACTACTACTAATACTACTACTAACTATTACCAATACTACTACTACTATTAATACTGCTACTAACTATTACTACTACTACTACAACAACTAATACTTTTTACTACCACTACTAATACAAATACAACTACTACTACTACTACTACATCTTCTAATGACTACTACTACTACATCTTCTAATGACTACTACTACTACAACTACCATTCACTACTTATACTACTACTACTACTAATACTAACACTACTAATATTAATACTACTACTACTACTCACAGCTACTACTACTCACAGCTACTACTACTACTACTACTAACATTACTGATACTACTACTACTACTAAAACAACTACTACTACTACTACTACTAACACTACTGATACTACTACTACTACTACCAAGGGCGTAGCTGGAGATTCTGGGCCCCATGAAAGAATCTATTTGTGGGCCCCCAATCCATGCGCGCACATAAAAGATTTGGGGCATTTATTTATTGATGAAAACGCATAATATGGTTTTTACCTGTTACACGCGCAAGTAATTTGAGGAGGCGCGAGTGACAAGTGTTGAGCTATTGGTGGGGACAATTCAGGATTCTTGGATACTGGTGGGGTCATGACCTTGCGTCCACCCCCTAAACGACACGATGATACCCAACCTCGAAAACCCTGTTGAAGTTAATGAACTGTAATGGACTGCAAGAAATCAACATGGACTGACTATCAACTTTATCTTCTATTTAATTGAAAATTACACCCAATACAGGAATGAACAAACAAAAAATCTCAACATTCTTTGACTATTAAATTAAGATTTGAACAACACAAGGACAAAAGTATAAATTAACTGAAGATTTGAACACAATTATAAAACATGACAAATGTAGTGCTAGAGGACTATGCATCAGATAGTAATTGTTCACAATGTGGGCTGTAGCCTGTCAGCTTACTATAGGGAAACATCCCACAATCCTGCCATAGACTGCATTTTTATCCCTAAATCCCGAACGCCAATCGCCGGACCTTCTTGGTGGCAAAATGTTTTACGAGCTCTTTGAAATCAAGTGACAGAGCCAGCTTGCTTTCAATCGATAACATTGCAAGGCTGTTCAACCTCTCTTGCGACATGGTAGATCTTAAATAGCTCTTGATAAGTTTCAACTTACTAAATGATCTTTCACCACCAGCTACGGTAACTGGGAGCGTCAAGAACATTCTGAGGGCAATGCAAACGTCTCCAAAAATGCTCTGGAGTTCCATCTTGTATATTGCATTCAGGAGCTCAAGAGAGCTACAATCAGGGGGGAAAGTGGCATAAAATATTTTATTGAGATGCCTCATCTCACTCTCAAACTGATCTGTGAGATCCTGTGAGTATTTCTCCCTCAGTGGCTGACACACAGAAGCCATGACACGGTCACTCAACTTCCCAATTTTAAGTATGGCAGCAAATTCTTCAACAATATTTGCTGTTGTTTGGAACCGAGTGTCCAAGTCACTTATGATCTGGTCCATGGCAGTGAAAAACACAGTGTTACGGAATGTTGTTTCTGGCCTATCCTCCTGACCTGTTCCATCACCAGTTTCATCCTCTTCCTCCTCCTCTCACGGCTAAGTTCTTTCTTGAAATTTCTTGAAAAACCTCCATTTCCTTAGCTACCATTGATGCCTCAGACAGAATAGCATCCCATCCATTTCTGAGAGTCTGCATCTCATCTCTTAGTGCAGCAACATTACCTGCCTCCACCTCTATTGACATTTTCCCTGACTGGAGTATCACATTTCTGTCATCAATAGATTGCAATACTTTCACCCAAATGGTGAGAAGGACAATGGCATCAAATGACATGAGGTAGTTCCTCCACCAACAGCTTCAGATCTGGCCTCAGCTGTGAGACTGCATGAGCTCAGTATGGTAGCAAGGGCTTCAATGACACCAGGTAGGTGTTTTGCTACAGGTTTCACAGCATCAATTCTGGCACTCCAGCGAGTGTCAGATAGCCGATGTACAGAGCAACCTGTTTTCTTTTTGTATATAGACCAACGAGATGGACTGGCACTTACACATGTGTAGAGGCAGTTAATGTAACCAAAGAAGTTGGACACTTCAGGGCTGGATTCTGCAGCATGCACGCCTACCAGATTCAACGTGTGGGAGGCACAAGGTGAGAAAGTAGCAAGATTATTCTTTTTCAGTATTTGGGCTTGGACTCCCTTGATTTTCCCTGACATATTGGCCCCATTATCATACCCTTGCCCCCTGCAAATCACTAATGTCTATCCCTAGATCCAGAAGCACACTCTCCATCATCCCTGCTATTTCACATCCTGTTTTTCCGTTGAATTCTTTGAATTCAATAAATCTTTCAGTGATCTCCCATTGGCCTGTGTCTTCATTATAATGTACATATCTTATGAGCACAACATTTTGCTCGGTGTGGGAAATGTCAGGCGTTGCATCACAAATTATTCCATAGTATATGGCATCCTCCCTTTCCGTCAGAATGGTTTTTAAAACCTTTCCCCCACACAATTCAATAAACTCGTTCTGGATGTCTGGGCTCAGATAATGAGTTAGCTGGCTTCCTTTTTTGGAT
>JANIIK010000788.1:35000-42500 GCA_027704905.1 Muraenolepis orangiensis
CACACACACACACACACACACACGCACACACACACACACACACACGCACACACACACATGGCCCCAGACAGGCCTGTTTAGTGTACTTTATTAGTCTTTATTAGGTCCCCAAGCCCCTTAGTCCTGGAGGGAGACCCATGCTGGGCCAGGACCCAGCCTTACAGGGAGGTCCCCAAGCCCGGGTCCAGCAGGGGGACCCGGGTCCAGCATGGGAACCTGGGTCCAATAGGGGGACCCGGGTCCAGTAGTGGGACCCGGGTCCAGCAGGGGGACCCGGGTCCAGCAGGGGGACCCGGGTCCAGTAGTGGGACCTGGGTCCAGCAAGGGGACCTGGGTCTAGTAGGGGGACCCGGGTCCAGCAGGGGGACCCGGGTCCAGTAGTGGGACCTGGGTCCAGCAGGGGGAACCGGGGGTCCAGCAGGGGGACCTGGGGGGTCCAGCAGGTGGATCTGGGGGGTCCAGCAGGGAAACATGGGTCCAGAAGGGGGACCCGGGTCCAGCAGGGGGACCTGGGTCCAGCATGGGAACCTGGGTCCAATAGGGGGACCAGGGTCCAGTAGTGGGACCCGGGTCCAGCAGGGGGACCCAGGTCCAGCAGGGGGACCCGGGTCCAGCAGGGGGACCAGGGTCCAGCAGGGGGACCTGGGTCCAGTAGTGGGACCTGGGTCCAGCAAGGGGACCTGGGTCTAGTAGGGGGACCCGGGTCCAGCAGGGGGACCCGGGTCCAGTAGTGGGACCTGGGTCCAGCAAGGGGACCTGGGTCTAGTAGGGGGACCCGGGTCCAGCAGGGGGACCCGGGTCCAGTAGTGGGACCTGGGTCCAGCAGGGGGAACCGGGGGTCCAGCAGGGGGACCTGGGGGGTCCAGCAGGTGGATCTGGGGGGTCCAGCAGGGAAACATGGGTCCAGTAGGGGGACCCGGGTCCAGCAGGGGGACCTGGGTCCAGCATGGGAACCTGGGTCCAATAGGGGGACCAGGGTCCAGTAGTGGGACCCGGGTCCAGCAGGGAGACCCAGGTCCAGCAGGGGGACCCGGGTCCAGCAGGGGGACCAGGGTCCAGCAGGGGGACCTGGGTCCAGTAGTGGGACCTGGGTCCAGCAAGGGGACCTGGGTCTAGTAGGGGGACCCGGGTCCAGCAGGGGGACCCGGGTCCAGTAGTGGGACCGGGGTCCAGCAGGGGGACCCGGGTCCAGTAGTGGGAACCGGGTCCAGCAGGGGGACCTGGGTCCAGCAGGGGGACCTGACACCAGCAGGGGGACCCGGGTCCAGCAGGGGGACCCGGGTCCAGTAGTGGGACCTGGGTCCAGCAGGGGGACCCGGGTCCAGCAGGGGGACCTGGAGGGTCCAGCAGGGGGGCATGGGACGAGCAGGGGGACCTGGGTCTAGCAGGGGGACCTGGGTCCAGCAGGCGGACCCGGGTCCAGCAGGGGGACTCGGGTCCAGCAGGGGGACCCGGGTCCAGCAGGGGGATCCGGGTCCAGTAGTGGGACCCGGGTCCAGTAGTGGGACCTGGGTCCAGCAGGGGGACCCGGGTCCAGTAGTGGGACCCGGGTCCAGCAGGGGGACCCGGGTCCAGCAGGGGAACCTTGGACCAGCAGGGGGACCTGGGTCCAGCAGGGGGACCTGGAGGGTCCAGCAGGCGGACCCGGGTCCAGCAGGGGGACCCGGGTCCAGCAGGGGGACCCGGGTCCAGTAGTGGGACCTGGGTCCAGCAGAGGGACCGGGGTCCAGTGGTGGGACCCGGGTCCAGCAGGGGGACCTGGGTCCAGCAGGGGAACCTTGGACCAGCAAGGGGACCTGGGTCCAACAGGGGGACCCGGGGGTCCAGCAGGGGGACCTGGGTCCAGCAGGGGGACCTGGACCAGCAGGGGGACCAGCTCCTCGGCCCGCTCCTCAGGCCCGATCCTCTGGCCCGCTCCTCGGCCCGCTCCTCCGGCCCGCTCCTCAGGCCTGCTCCTCGGCCCGCTCCTCAGCCCGCTCCTCGGCCCGCTCCTCAGGCCCGCTCCTCAGGCCCGCTCCTCGGCCCGCTCCTCCGGCCCGCTCCTCAGGCCTGCTCCTCGGCCTGCTCCTCGGCCCGCTCCTCGGCCCACTCCTCGGCCCGCTCCTCAGGCCCGCTCCTCGTCCCGCTCCTCAGGCCCGCTCCTCGTCCCGCTCCTCAGGCCTGCTCCTCGGCCCGCTCCTCGGCCCGCTCCTCGTCCCCAGGGCGAGACCGAACCAAATGTTCCTCCGCCCCGCAAGCCAAACACTTCATAGTTGCAAAAGTTGCAAACACAATACAACTGAAACCGTCAATTTAAAACTGAAAGAGAGAGAGAGAAAAAGAGAGAGAGAGAGAGAGAGAGAGAGAGAGAGAGAGAGAGAGAGAGAGAGAGAGAGAGAAAAAATTGTGCAAAAAAGATTTAAAGTGCCAGTGGTGATGCAGCATCATGAATACAGTGCAGTACCGTGCAGAAAAGTGCAGTAACTGTCATGAGTCCAGAAAGTCCAGCAAAAGAGGGATAGTCCACTATGATAGTGTAATGTAATGTGGATGAGAAGGTTCTGATAGTGGCAGCACTCCTAGCTGTGACAGGACGGTAGGGGGAGAAGATATGGTGTCCAGGGTGGTTAGGGTCCTTAGTGATGGAGATGGCCTTCTTTCTACATCTGGTTCTAAAGATCTCCTCAATCCTGCCCCGTAACGACCTCTGACCCCTACCTGATCCTTAATGACCCCTGACCCCTACCTGCTCCTTAATGACCTCTGACCCCTACCTGTTCCTTAACGACCTCTGACTCCTACCTGCTCCTTAATGACCTCTGACCCCTACCTGCTCCTTAACGACCTCTGACCCCTACCATTTCCTTATTTTTTTTCATTTATTCACTGTCAGCATCTTTGGATGAAGCTGTCTGATAAATGACTAAATATTAAGATATGCGGCTGCTTATCAAGCCATGTTTTATTAATACATGTTATTGCACCACTAGGGGGCGCTGAATCCCCACTTTCTGGCCAACAAGATTAGGTTTTAGTTGTTTTGGTTGGAGAAGGATCCAACCAACCGCTCCCCAGCTGTTGGGGGAACAACAGCGCCCTCTGCTGGCCGTCGCTCCCCAGCTGTTGGGGGAACAACAGCGCCCTCTGCTGGCCGTCGCTCCCCAGCTGTCACAAGCAGCATTCGCACATAAAAGTTTTTCCCTCCAGGTGGGAAAGGGCAGTGTGGAGGGCCGTGGCAATTGCGTCATCCATGGATCAGTTTTGACGATATGCAAATTGCCATGGGTCTTGCGTGGCAGGTAACACGGAGGGCTACAGGTGTCACGGTTACGGTGGTTGACAGGGGGCGTGGCCGAGGCGCGTGCTTTGGCAGCGCACACACACACCTGTCGGCAATTGGCGATAGTGATTAGGTTAATCACCTCACCTGGGGGAGTATATATACCCTGGTGTCCCGTTACTTCGGGGCTAGGTCGTACTGCTTACTATGTGGTACGTTGTACTCTGTGGACGGAATCGTTACTCTGACCTCCCGGTATCCAGACCCCTCTCCCGTCCCGGACTACTCGCCGGTCTACTACCTGCCGGTACTCCGCTGATCGACCTCCCGGTATCCAGACCCCTCTCCCGTCCCGGACTACTCGCCGGTCTACTACCTGCCGGTACTCCGCTGATGGACCTCCCGGTATCCAGACCCCTCTCCCGTCCCGGACTACTCGCCGGTCTACTACCTGCCGGTACTCCGCTGATGGACCTCCCGGTATCCAGACTCCTCTCCCGTCCCGGACTACTCGCCGGTCTACTACCTGCCGGTACTCCGCTGATGGACCTCCTGGTATCCAGACCCCTCTCCCGTCCCGGACTACTCGCCGGTCTACTACCTGCCGGTACTCCGCTGATCGACCTCCCGGTATCCAGACTCCTCTCCCGTCCCGGACTACTCGCCGGTCTACTACCTGCCGGTACTCCGCTGATGGACCTCCCGGTATCCAGACCCCTCTCCCGTCCCGGACTACTCGCCGGTCTACTACCTGCCGGTACTCCGCTGATGGACCTCCCGGTATCCAGACCCCTCTCCCGTCCCGGACTACTCGCCGGTCTACTACCTGCCGGTACTCCGCTGATGGACCTCCTGGTATCCAGACCCCTGGCCTGTCCCCGATCACTCTTTTGTTGTCTGTTGTAAATAAAGCTCCATGTTATGGCTTCATTGTGTGGTTGGTCTGCGTTCTGGGTCCCACCAACACAACCCCTTGTGACAACAGGTCTATAGTCCTTCAGGCAGGTTACCTTGGGTTGTTTAGGGACAGGCCTGATGGTGGACATCGTGAAGACCACGGGAACAAAAGCCTGGGACAAAAAATAAATAAATAAAGTAAATATGTATTATTTGTGTATTCACTTCTATATATTTTAGTATTTATTTTGTAATTGGTACCTTTTGCACAGCTCAGAGCAGGTGATTACATGTCACTGTACATTGTACACTGGACCTTATTACACATAAACATCAATCAATTAACCAAAGCTGAATGTGGCTTCTCTGAAGACGAGCCCAAACTGCTGAGACTCTCGTCACACACACAGACACACACACACACACACACACACACACACACACACACTGCGTCTCCATGGCAACAACTGAGACAACAGCGCTCATGTCTTAATGCGGTGTCCACGTGTCACCAACCAAACGGTGGTCAAACCAACAGGCCGACTGTGAGCGTGTCTTATTGAACCGTTCACCCTCACTTCATGTCCTTCAATCATCTAATAGGTGGAAATATATATATATATATATATATATATATATATATATATATATATATGTCATTAATTGATTCTATATTACTTTAGACACATGAATGCATTCAGTCATTTGGCCCGTATGGCTCCCATAGGATAGAACACTATCTCTGTACATCAATATTCTGTATCCACACCAGTTTGTGTATCCCTATAGTAGACTGTTTTAACATCTGATTTAACCACTGTACATTGTATATTGCAGTGGCGAAGCGTGTCTATCACAACTGGACCTTCTGTAGACCAGGGGTTCCCCAACTTTTCAGCCCGCGACCCCCAACATAACAGACCCCCCCCCCCCCCCCCCCACTGGAACATTAAAAACAACGTGTGCACAGATCTTCACCATCGAGAACATCGTGAAGTCCAAGGGGGGGGGGGAGGTCCAACGTGAACGTGAAGTCCAAGGGGGGGGGGGGGGGGGGTAATCGTGATATTGAAAATTGTGTGGGGCTTTTTTTTCAGCTGCAAATGATACTGTCGTGAATCTGTCGGAATCAAAATTCCTTTATTCGTCACCCGTACATATATAAAAATATCTATGCACACGTTACTATTAACAATAAAAACCTCATGGTCACATCAAGAGGATTCTGAAGTCATCTCGTCTTGTCATTAGCACTTTCACCTGTCAAAATGAAAGTGAAAAGGTGAAAGTGCTAATGACAAGACATATGCAAATTAGGTGATTATTGATTGCGGTTTTGTAACTATTAGTTACGTTAAGTCTTTTCACGTTAAGCGATGCAAAGAAAGATCAAGTCCAAACTCTCAATTCAAATGCACAACAATGCTTAACAAACCCAAGACAGCCATTAACTAATCAGTCAACAAGTGTGTGGAAACAAAATGCAACAACCAGCTCAACGAGATGCAACACTGAGACAAAACCAGCAAAGACAAATGAGTCACTCACCAATGATGTTCACTTAAAGACCAAATCCATTCTCCTGTCCTTCTGGATGAATTGTTCGACCACCATCAGGTCATAAAGATGATCGCTTTTCAGATCCAAAATAAGTTCCAATTCCCTGCTCTCTGGTCGGTCCCAAATAGCAACACTCCCAGCAGTAGAGCCTCTCGTGGCTAGTAGAGCCCGTTAGCCACAGGTATCGTTCCCAGTTGCTACTCTGAAAATGGCGAACATAGCCTGCTTTAACTAAATTGAGTCAGCTCCAGATTGTCAGGTGTTGGACGGCCTTTTTTAATAAT
Source organism: Muraenolepis orangiensis (assembly GCA_027704905.1). Taxonomy (NCBI): domain Eukaryota; kingdom Metazoa; phylum Chordata; class Actinopteri; order Gadiformes; family Muraenolepididae; genus Muraenolepis; species Muraenolepis orangiensis. The sequence continues at coordinate 41,001 of JANIIK010000788.1, forward strand.
CTTAACATTAAATGGTCGTCTTGAAAATGATTCAGACAATAAATCCGCAACGACATCATCTTCACCTGTTGCCATTTTGACGTAAAAAAAACAACGTAGAAAACGTAACACTACGCTAGATCCACTCTCGCGCCAGCCACCACCTTGCACCTTCTAGCTCCATATTGAGCTGCGGGGAAATCTAAAAGAAATGCGTCGTGCATGGACCGAGAAAGACAAACAAATCAACGTGACACTGTAATATAACACAGATACGATTCTCATTTATTCATTTTATTTAAATTGTATTAAATGTTATTAAATTGTATTACATTTTATTAATACAATTAATTCGATTTTTTGGTTTCATCTGAGAGTTCCAGGGTCATCTCTGAATACCTTGAAGGCCCTGACGCTTCACCACTGGTATATTGGCTGTACTGTACAGCAATGACAATACGTTAGAATCTAATCTAATCTAATTACACCTCTGCTGTCCATCACCGTGAGAAGCCTGTCCATTTCAACTGGCAATGCACTACATTACATTACAATTCTAATGGACAACAAGCACTACACCACAGAGAGAAAGACACGCTCTCCTCCACCAGGAGACTAGAGGCTTGGATATGAAGAGAATAGACACTCATTCCAACTCCAGAGCACAATAGAACCACATGATCAACCCCCACATATGAACTCACTTCATGAGCCTTGGCTTGTGAATCCATGGGAATACATCAACATGAAGTACATGTCAGACTCATGAAAGAGTAGAGCGTCTATAGTCTATAGTCGGAGTTACAGCCCGTAACAAAACACGCACCGTCCTCCCAGCTTTGGGATGAAAACAAGGTTGATTTGCAAAGGTTTTTTCACTTTTTGAATGAAGAAGAAAGCATTCATGTTCTTCTAACCTTAGACACACATGTGGTCAGTTTCAGATGGAGCATAGGATCTGTGATGGCTTCAACAACAATATAGTAGCCAGAGGGAATGGGACGCTCACCCACATCTTTAAACAAACACAGTCCTATGTACAACACTAATGGATTGATTCTCCTTTATACATTCAAACATCATGGTCACAACAGAGACCGGAACACAATCATTCATATTTCATTCAAACATCATGATCACAACTCAAGAACATTCAATCCTATTCGTTTGGCTCCAACAGTGTGTGTGTGTGACACGATACTCTGCTGCCCTCTGATGGAGAGACACCGCAGGTGCAGCTCAACACACATTTTTCCACAGACAACTCTGAGCTTATAACAACGCACCCGGTTATTTCCGCTCTGAGAAGAGCACGCACACACACACACATACACCCTCTCCTCCCACTCCCGTTCTAAGTCTCGCGTGACTCTCTCACTCCCGTTCCCACGCAACCCAGTGAGCTCCCCAGGACACTGGGCCTTTAATACTTCTAGATATACATCTAGATATATATCTATATATCTATATAGATATATATCTGCACCTATCTGCATATATACCAGCAGGGGGACCTGGGTC
>JANIIK010000788.1:47500-80000 GCA_027704905.1 Muraenolepis orangiensis
AATATAGAAAATATAGAAAAAAAGCTTTTAATGGGATTTTGGATCTTAAATCACCTGGAATTCCCCTGCTTGTGTTGACAATTTAAGATAAGAGCAACAAGAAAACATTGACATTCTAAGGAACCGCTCGTTAGCTAAGGTTAGAAAGAAATAACCAGAAGAACAACTGTAGCAGACGACGCTGCCGCTAGCCAGGAACATGGCTGCTTGAGGGCTCCTCCTGAAGACAAGAACACAGGCTGATGAGGACTCACTTGATTACACATTGGAATTCATTAGCAGTTTGAATGATGGTGAACAGAGCAGATGGAACATGCTAGAGATCCTCTCCTCCAGTGTGTGTGTGGTGGGGGCTGTTTTAACCTGTGGGCCTTGATTAACAACCACCCACAGGTGTGCAGCCTCACCAGCCAATCAGTCCAACTCAGGCCAGGTGAGGCTGCTTCAACCAGCCACCAACCACACACACACACACACACACACACACACACACACTCCACAACTACAAGTTATTTAAAAGCAATGAATCAATCCTAAAAGCCAAGCGTGGTCCTGCTCCGATGCTGCTGAGATACGAGTCAACGCTCACCATGAAACCGTCCTTCACCTCACAATCACAATGAACTCCAAGATAATAATGAATAACACGGTGATGTCCAAACAAGCCAGAAACAGCCTGTTAGTTTCATCAATCTCACGTGGTCCGGCTGCCTGGGAGAACTGCTCTACCGGTCCCCATGTGTGTCAGTTGACTTTTCTAATGAGCGTGGGAGGAGGCGGACGGCCCACAGACGTCACCTCCGCCTCAACAGTTGCGGTGTGTGGCAGAAGTGTGTGCGGAACTGTCAGGGTTTCTGCACGCGTATCTAATGAGCTAACCGGTTTACTCTTGAGACGCCCATGTGGGACAGATGAAGATCCCTTTCCCTCCGACTCCAACAATCTCCTTGTTGTCACTGTCCTCCAAGTGACGTGAAAAGTGTACATTTTCAGCCCACTAAAGTCCATCCATTTGTAGTCCATTAGCTGTCAGTAGAAGCCAGCGCGGGCCTGTTCTTGGCCTGCTCCAATCATATGAGTCACATAGCGGCGCTGATGCATCCCAACATGGTGGTCATGGTGTCTTCTCCTTGTAGCTGAAGAATAGCTTCCTTGTGTCCTGGTGGCTCTGCCTCTCCGTGGCGCTGAGCCCCCAGGCCACGCAGGCCGTCTCTGGTCCATCTCTCCTGCCTGGGGGCACTGGGTTTGTTCGCCTGGTGGATTCAATGTTACTTCCCTTTTGTGGTTGTTTTCAGATTCTAAAATGTGTTGTTGTGTTCCCTGATAATGTTGCTCTTGTTGCATTTCTGTGTATGTGGCCCGCCCTCTCTCTCTCTCTCTCTCTCTCATCCTGTGCAGGCATACAAAACACTGACACATTGTGTGCACATTGTGTGTGTGAACAATGTGAACATGGTGGTCTCCTGGCTTTGTGCTAAGCCGGCGTGGTGAGCCCAGGTGGCCCAGCGATCCTGGAACAAGCGCATCGCCGCGGCAACTAAATGATCCCAAACTCATTTAGCAGGGAAGCAACCATCTTCCTGTTTGTACCTTAGATTAGCCGGCTTGTTGATTGGATTACCAGCAGGCATGAAGTCTGAAGGACACGTTTAGAGGGCTGGCTAACCAACAACCTGCGCCTAACATGTTGAGCGCTACCACAATGTAGCACATCTGCTGTATAAAACACACACAGTGGTTTATACATGTGAGGGTTCTGAATGTGTGTGTGTGTGTGTGTGTGTGTGTGAGCATGCTTGGGTCCACTCCATACAGCATGTGAAGCAGGTCTGTCAGAGTGTAGCGGTGGGCTTCATGTGGAGGCCTGTCAGCGACCATCAGCCTCGTCAGCTTATCACCTTGGCTCTGACTCCGCCCTCTTTTCCGTACCGCTGGCCTTTGCAAGCTGCTTCACCGTCGCCACCAGCAATGGACTTTTCTGCTTTCTAAAACTGATACGGGCCTTCATATCACAGCCATTTATAATCTAATATTGATCGGCATGTCGCTAGTGCAAATTTTTCAACCGCCTCAACGAGAAGCTACAATATCACAGCTGAGGGATCAGGAGCAGATCTGATTCCGCCTCCCCCACCACCCACCCACCCACCAACCACGGAGGGTGTGAGACAGAGCGGAAGGGTGTGAGACAGAGAATGTGTGTGAGACAGAGAAAGGGGGGGGTGAGACAGAGAGGGAGGTGGTGAGACAGAGAGAGGATTTGTGAGTCGGATAAAGAGGGTGTGAGACAGGGAGAGATTATATAAGACAGAGAGTGGGTGTGAGACACAGAGAGAGGGTGTGGGAGAGAGAGAGGGTGTGGGAGAGAGAAAGAGGGTGTGAGACAGAGGGAGGGTGTAAGACAGAGGGAGGGTATGAGACAGAGGGAGGGTATGAGACACAGAGAGAGGGTATGAGACACAGAGAGGGTGTGAGACACAGAGAGGGTGTGAGACAGAGGGAGGGTTGTCAGACAGAGAGAGAGAGGGTGTGAGACAGAGAGAGAGGGTGTAAGACAGAGAGAGAGGGTGTAAGACAGAGAGAGCAGGTGTTAGACAGAGAGAGAGAGGGTGTGAGACAGAGAGAGAGAGGGTGTGAGACAGAGAGAGAGAGGGTGTGAGACAGAGGGAGGGTGTAAGACATAGAGAGAGGGTGTGAGACAGAGAGCAGGTGTTAGACAGAGAGAGGGTGTGAGACAGAGGGAGAGGGAGGGTGTGAGACAGAGAGAGAGATGATGTAAGACAGAAGAGAGGGTGTGAGACATAGAGAGAGAGGGTGTGAGACATAGAGAGAGAGGGTGTGAGACAGAGGGAGGGTGTAAGACAGAGAGGGAGGGTGTAAGACAGAGAGGGAGGGTGTGAGACAGAGAGAGAGGGTGTGAGACAGAGAGAGAGAGGGTGTGAGACAGAGAGAGAGAGGGTGTGAGACAGAGAGAGAGAGGGTGTGAGACACAGAGAAAGGGTGTGAGACACAGAGAAAGGGTGTGAGACACAGATAAAGGGTGTGAGACACAGAGAAAGGGTGTGAGACACAGAGAAAGGGTGTGAGACACAGAGAAAGGGTGTGAGACACAGAGAAAGGGTGTGAGACACAGAGAAAGGGTGTGAGACACAGAGAAAGGGTGTGAGACACAGAGAGATTATATAAGACATAGAGAGAGGGTGTGAGACAAAGAGAGAGAGGGTTTGAGACAGAAAGAGGGTATGAGACAAAGAGAGAGAGGGTGTGAGACAGAGAGAGGGTGTGAGACAGAGAAGAGGGTGTGAGACAGAGAAAGAGGGTGTGATACAGAGAGATGTGTGGGACAGACAGAGATAGAGGGTGTGAGACAGAGATGGTGTGAGACAAATAGAGAGGGTGTGGGACAGAGAGAGAGGGTGTGAGACAGAGACAGAGCTGATGTGAGACAAATCGAGAGGGTGTGAGACAGAGAGAGAGGGTGCGAGACAGAGAGAGTGGGTGTGAGACAGAGAGAGAGGGTGTGAGACAGAGAGAGAGTGTGAGACAGAGAGAGGGTGAGACATAGAGAGAGGGTGTGAGACAGAGAGAGAGGGTGTGAGACAGAGAGAGAGGGTATGAGACAGACAGAGAGCGGGTGTGATACAGAGCGATGTGTGGGACAGACAGAGATAGAGGGTGTGAGACAGAGACAGAGATGATGTGAGACAAATAGAGAGGGTGTGAGACCGAGCGAGAGAAGATGTGAGAGAGAGAGGGTGTGAGACAAAGGGAGGGTGTGAGACAGAAAGAGGGTCTAAGACAGAGCGATGGTGTGAGACAGAGAGAGAGAGAGGGTGTGAGACAGAGAGAGAGAGAAACCAATAACACCAAGCAAAACACCAGTGTCAGTCACGCCATATTCCGGCGTCTGGGGATCAGAGGCGTGACGTGCAACTCAACAGTGTCTAGTGTCTAATGGCGAGTGAACTGTTGAGTTTAGTTGATTGTGCTTTTGTTCTCTCCCAATGCCAAGCAGAGGAAGGCGAGGCGGAATAACATTGCAACAGAGAGAGAAAGGTCCCGCCTTGATCAGGCGGTGAAGGGGTGAGAGGGGCTACAGGTGGTGGCAAAAGGTTCATACAATGCCAAGCAGAGGAAGGCGAGGCGGAATAACATTGCAACAGAGAGAGAAAGGTCCCGCCTTGATCAGGCGGTGAAGGGGTGAGAGGGGCTACAGGTGGTGGCAAAAGGTTCATACAAACACACACACACTCCACCCCCCCCCCCCCCACACACAACTTTGGCATGTTGTAGATGCATTTGTGAAGCGGTAGCACACAGTGGGCGAGGTCGAGCAGGATGGATAGCACAGTGTTCAAGTACTGCATGCCCTTATCTGGGTCTGCTGTGTGTGTGTCTGTGTGGACAGTGGCATGACAAATGCGTGAGGACATTTCACGCTCTATGTCTCTCTCACTATGTATCAATGCACGCTTGTGCAGCTGTCCAGGGCTCGCTCTCTCTCTCTCTCTCTCTCTCTCAACGTGATCAAGGAAGGATATAACTGACTTTTCTTTGACCTTAGTTTGTCGTTTATTTGGTTTGACAAATGGTTGTCACAACAGCAGGTTATAAACCTGAAATGGTATGAAAGGAAATGTTTCAAAATCAACATAATACATAGGCTATAATAATATCAGTTCATTCAAATAAACAATTACCAAATGCATTTCCATTAAGAACATTCATTCAGCATTTACCAATAATCAACATTATTCTTTAAGCTTAACCATGTGATGAATGTCATGCATCAAAATGTTCAAACAATATATTCAAACTGTTGTAATGTCAAACATTGCAGGCCTACAGCCCACGTATACACTACAGACCGCAGGAACACCATTTCCCAGGGTGCACCGGGGCCGCATGTTACAAACATTCCATGCTGAGCAGAGCTAACATGCTAACATGCTAGCTAACATGCTAGGGAGCTAACAGCTAACATAAGCAAAGCACATGAACATAAAACAAGCAAAGCACATGAAGCAAGCAGGGAAGGCGAATGTAAACATACCATTGGGCTATCACATTCCTGGTCTGAATGCAGCCAACTCCCTGAGCAAAATGCACTACCTGAATGAGCTGGGGTTTCAATTTAAGCCCTCTGGGGCTGCCCAGATAGATGCCAGACGGTAAACCAGTCTGGTTTATTGATACCAGATGCCTGATATCAATTATTATTTCTTTACACCTAAAGTTAATTTAATTTCAATTTACCTTTGAAAATAGTTGCAAGGAGTACATTTTATCATTTAGGGGGCATTTAAATTATACCATTTGTTTTGGATAAATAATATATGTAATTTTGAGTCAATAGAATACATTTGGCTCTCTTTGCTCCTAAAGAGTTTAACACTCTCTCTCTCTCTCTCTCTCTCTCTCTCTCTCTCTCTCTCTCTCTCTCTCTCTCTCTCTCTCTCTCTCTCTCTCGTCGTTTCACGCCACCAAAGTGGCTTTTCCAAGGCACATGTAGAACGCCGTTACAACCTCTGGACTGCACTGCCAAGGTAACCCTTGAGCAAGGCACCAGAAGGCACTGCTCCCCGGGCAGCTGTTTATATATACAATAGCTGCCCACTGCCCCTAATACTAGGATGGGTTAAATGCAGAGAAACACATTTCTCTGTTTGTGTGTGTGTGTGTGTGTGTGTGTGTGTGTGTGTGTGTGCATGTATGTGACCAATAAAAGAGGATTCAATCCTCCAGATGTAGATCCAGGTGTGCAGGTGAGGCTGCTCAAACCAGCTGTCAACCACATCCTCTCCACACAAACACATACAGCATATGACAGGTGAAGGATTCTGCAGACCCAAATGCGCTGGTGGACACCAACAGTGGGAGTGGACGCTGCCCTTTGCCGTTGTGTGTTCAAGGTGATGTGATTTATCACCATGAACAACACAGCAGCAGCAGCAGCTTGAATCACGGGCATTCCCAACTCTTTTCTCTCTCTCTCTCTCGATAACAGATAGCGGGCCGTCGCTATATACTAGCATACATTTAAGCCACGCGTCGGCTTTGATAAGGATCACCGTTTTACTGCACCAGTTTATTCATCGCGCTGTTACGGACACGCCGCTCGGACTCAGCTGGAGATCCGGGACGATTGAGAGAGAGAGAGAGAGAGAGAGAGAGAGAGAGAGAGAGAGAGAGAGAGAGAGAGAGAGAGAGAGAGAGAGAGAGAGAGAGAGAGAGCGAGAGAGAGAGAGAGAGAGAGCGTGCAGCTTTGGATTTGACAGAGGCCCTAATATCTGTGAATGTGACGGGAAGGACCATAAATCCCTCAGTGTCTTTGCTTTATTTCTTTCTATGACTTTCATTATCTTTCCAGGGGGGGGGGGGGGGGCTCACGGTACACGGGACACATACTAGTTGGGTAGAATCATTTGTTATTGTAAATGACAAGACAGGAGATGAGCTCTGGATGATTCCCAGCAGCTCAGGAGGTAGAGCGGTCGTCACACACAACCCGAAGGTTGCTGGTCCCATCCCCCCCCCCTCCAGGCTCCTCCTAGCAAAAGTGTCCCCAGAGGTGTCCCTTACACTCACTTCTCCGGACTCCCTGCCGGCCGTCTCCTTGATGGCTGACTCCGCCCGTCGGTGGATGAAGGTGTGTATGAATGGGTGAATGTGAGGCGTGACACTTTGGATAAAGTGCTATATAAATGCCAGTCCGTTTACCACGTAGCATTAGCCTACTCTAGTGTAGGAGTCCCTCCTTGCTTCTCCGCGGGTTCTCCTCCATTATACGCCTTGTTGTACAGTATGTCGGGGGAGTCAGTACTTAAATGGCACAGAATCACTAGAACCTGTGTTTAGATCGGCGTTCAACTGCCGCGTGCATAACTCAAGGAATAGACATTGAGGCGCTTTGTTTAAATGTTTAGAAGCCCAAGGTTATCCTTTTCCTGCTCTTCTTCTCCGGGGGAAAGTATGGAATGTTGATTGCAATAACACATTTAGCTAGCTTGGCCTCAGGTTTATTTGAGCTTGGGCTTGTTATGTTATGGCACTTAGTGGAGGAACTGGGTGGTTTGAGGTCGTTGAGGGACTACTCTTGTCTTCGGCACAGTCCCTGGCTATTTACCCACGGTGCATCCGAGGTGAACACAAAATGAGTCGAGGCCAGGAGGTCCAAACCAGAACTTTCCCAACCGGCGCGGGAATTCGTCACCTGCGCTCAGCCAAAGAATTTGTATCCACAGAACACACTTAGGCGCAGAGAATTAAATTCTTGCCCGACACACACACACACACACACACACACACACACACACACACACACACACACACACACACACACACACACACACACACCGCTGTCTCGCAGCTCAACAATATCGAGCTTTAAGCTGTTCTTCAGGCCAATATCTTAGGAGAGGTGGAAGAAGTTTGTCATGATTATGAGTGTGTGTGTGTGTGTGTGTGTGTGTGTGTGTGTGTGTGTGTGTTTTTCTGTGTGTGTGTGTTCCTGAGCAACCTTTAAAAGTGCAGTGCATCCCCCAGCAGAAATATGAACAATTCCCGTGTTCTCTAAACAGCACAGAGCGCAGCCCCCTTGGCGTCCACGATACTCACATATGGACCACCCTATAGGAGCGGCAGCCTGGCATGCATACACAATGACTCAACTGTTCCCATCCTCTGTTGTTGACGCTAGTTTGAAAGTGGGAGGGGTAAGGGTGGGGATGGGGCAAAGGGGGGGGGGGGGTTTGCTCACAGCTGGAAGAACACATTGAAACAGGGACAGACGTAGCATTTGGCAAGCAGTGATACAGAGCTGGGCTCTTTCCTTGGTCCCCGCCACCCTGCAGGTACAGTGGATCATCCATTAGGGAAATCATTTGCCTTTCTTGCAACCCACTAGTTTTGGTTTAGCTTTGTGTGTGTGTGTGTGTGTGTGTGTGTGTTTGTGTGTGTGTGTGTGTGTGTGTGTGTGTGTGTGTGTGTGTGTGTGGCCTTTTGTGCCTTGTGGCGGAAATCTGAGTCTGCGTGTGTGTGTGTGTGTGAGTGTGAGTGTGAGTGTGTGTGTTTGTGTGTGTGTGTGTGTGTGTGTGTGTGTGAGTGTGTGGGGTTGGCTGTCTGTCTGTGTGTGTGTGTGTGTGTGTGTGTGTGTGTGTGTGTGAGTGTGTGGGGTTGGCTGTCTGTGGTCCTTGACCCACACTTCAATCAGAGCTGGATCCACCGTATCTCTCACTGTGGCGATTCAACCCTCCTGGGGGACGCAGGGCTCTGGTCCCTGGGGGACGCAGGGCTCTGGTCCCTGGGGGACGCAGGGCTCTGGTCCCCGTGACCCCAGCCTCTTGCCTGGGGTCGCCGGGCTTCCGCTGACGTGGTGATAATCCAGGATGGATGGGGTTAATTGCGTGTCCTGTGTCCACCCTGGCTTCCTTCCTTCCCGTACCATCCAGATGTCCTCTCCTCCGGGTGGAAGGCCTGTCGGGTGTTGCTTAGTGACAGGGGGGGGGGGTACAAAAGGTGGAGGCTGTTCAAAATGATGGACACATGGCACAGTTAAATGTCAAAAGTAAAAAATGTACTTAAGTCTCTGCGATAAGCATTAGGGCGTGGCACGGGCGGCTTGCTTTGACATAGAGTGATGGTTTAAAGGGGAATTGGAGCTGGGATGACCACCGTGGTGGTTTGTTAACGGCTCCAGCGGTGCTTTCCGGGGAGCCACGCGGAAGGGCTGACAAACAAAGCTCTTTGTGTTGACTCAAAGGGAAGCAAACAATCCATCATCGTCGCTGCTGAGGGTTCCTTAATGCAAGGCAGCCACACACCTGTGACACCACAGCGCTGCCACATACCTCAACTGTTGGGTTCAAATCTCTCCGGGGCGTTCGTTTATCGCCCCCGAGCCAGTTCTCCGACTCGACTAATCAACTGCTACTGACCCACCGGTCGGCTGACCGGCTCTTAAGCCATTCCTTAAGTCTCCTTGTGTGTGTGTTTTGTCCTCTCTCTCTCTCCCTCTCTCTCTCTCTCTCTCTCTCTCTCTCTCTCTCTCTCTCTCTCTCTCTCTCTCTCTCTCTCTCTCTCTCTCTCTCTCTCTCTCTCTCTCTCTCTCCCGTGGCGTCTGGTGGTGGTGGCGGTGGTGGCGGTGGCGGTGGCGGTGGCGGTGGAGGTAGTGGTGGTGGTGGTGGTGGTGGCGGTGGCGGTGGCGGTGGCGGCGGCGGTGGCGGTGGTGGTGGTGGTGGTGGTGTTAGGTCTGTACTTATCCCAGCCCTCACAGCCAGGGTCGAAAGGATCATTGGGGTATTTCCTCAAGAGACACCGCGGACATGGAGAAGCCGGGTACCTGATATGTACCTGGTGTCCGATCTGGTATTCCTCCGTCCGAAAATGATGCATCGTAAGCCACAGCTTTCAGAACCAGGTCACGATATATAGACCTTAGTTCCATGTCCTTACACAGCCACAGTTAGAGTTACACAGCCGTGGTCCCCTCACCTGTACTGGACCCCACCCTAAACACCTCCCATGGCATCTGAACTGACCCCTACCATGTGATGTGAACAGTGGCGTGGTGTTTTGGATCCCAAGAAATGTTTTAATTTCTCTTCTGAACAGAGAACAAGAGGCACAAAGGCTGATAGATGTTTCAAAAAGTACGTCCTAGGTTATTACTAGGAAATTCATCACTCATAACTCATCATAGTCATAACTTTGTGTTTTATTATGGGTCAACTCAATGTTGCCTGACTGAAGAATCCCTAATGGTTTTCTTTGGGGTGCCGGGCGTCTCTTAGGGGCGCTCATACCCCTGTCGCCCATCACTGTCATACAGAACTGATATTTTCCTATGCAGGCAACCCGTCCATTTCAGTGAGATTTGGAACTCAGCCCTTTTCCCCTTGAGAGACAGAAAACCCTACAACGCATTGTCACCGTTATTATTTACCATATGTACTGTACATTTGAACAGATTGTAAACAATGACTTCATGAAAACAATTGAACTATCCCTTATAATGTTCCAGCTTGAATAAAAGTGATAGTGAGAGGACAGATTCCGATGTAGGGATCCAATGGCAATGGCTTAAGATGTGCAACTTGATGGTTTGTACTGAATGAGATCCTGTCAACAGATTGAAACAGCAGGCTGAGGTGTTAGCAGTAGTGTTAAACCAGGGGAACCTGCATCAATTCAACTCTCACCCATCAGTGTTCAAACGCTCATCGGGGTAGCCTATGACAGGAATGCCCTAATTAGCCCCGTTAATTGGTGTTCAATTGACCGTCGAGCCGAACAGATTTGCAATGTGGTCGGTGTTAAAGCCTGTTTGCTCACGGGAAAGACTCACATTAATCCTCCATGAGGGTTTCTCCACACTTTTTTCTGCGCTGGGTTTCGTTCCATCTTGTCAGAAGCCGATCGTCTGTTTGATTTGTTGTTGGTCCTCTCTTCAGTGGTCTGTGAGCATTTGTGTGTGTGTGTGTGTGCGTGTGTGTGTGTGTGTGTGTGTGTGTGTGTGTGTGTGCAAAACTCAGACGTTATAAATTAGAGGGCCACACAGGATCTCCTGCAGCTTCAGTATCCATCCAACAGACGGCTCAGATCATCTGCCTCCCTTAGTACACTGTTGAATCACACATCGTGAGTGTTACTTCGAAGAAGAAGAAGAAGAAGAAGAAGAAGAAGAAGAAGAAGAAGACTTTTTTGACTTTTGCAAAAACACTTTATTTACACTAGATCAAATTGTGATCAAATAAAGTGCTTCATTGTGCAAAAAACACAAAACAAAAATAAAAAACAAAAAAACAACAGAACAAAGAAAAAAAACCAAATCACTCAAAATAGTACATTAAAACCAAGGTTTTAAAAACTTGTGCAAAGTGCAAATCCTCATCCACAACAGAACACACAATGTCTCCGTGACACCACCGCTGTTTAAAAGCATCCAGATCCCCAACGTGTTTATAAAAACGATGCTCCAACCAGAGTCTGGCTCTGATGTTGCACAGCCAGATCGCTTTTGCCTCTTCCCCTTTCCTATTTTCTACTCTGTTTTTCCTACTTAAATAAATGGCCATTTTTGCTTCACCAGAGAGGTAGTTCAGGAGCTGCCACCTTTCTTTATCTGTTTTTTTACATGGAGCTCCCATGATAAAAACCCTCTCGGTAAAAACTATACCAAAAAGACTAAAGACCCATGTTAAAAGAGAGAAGAAACCTGTGAGTCTCTTGCACTCTGTAAAGACATGGAACACAGTCTCTCTAAAACCACAAAATGGACACTTGTTAAAAACAGCAGGATTAATATTGGAGATAAAGGAATTGCAGGCAATGGCACCGTGCAAAATTCTCCACTGAAGGTCGGCAGTACGTTTTTTTATGGGAGGTTTATATAAAATCCTCCACTGTGGGCCTGGTCCACTTCCTGCGCCCAGTCTAGTGTGCCACACAGTGGAGGCCCTGTCCTTCAGCACATTCTTATTGGTCGTCTTTACAATGTTCATGTAGAGTGTTCTCTTGTCAGCTCTGTGTATTGTCATCTTTACAGAGTTTGCGACCTGGAGCAGGGGGCCGGTCAGTTCTCCGAGCCCTGGGCTCAGGTAGATCTCCGGGAAAGGGTCTGCTGGGTCCGGCCTGGCTCCTCCCTGTCCGTAGCTCCTTAGCAGTCTTTTTTCCTCAGGGCAGAGGATCTGGCTCCAGAGCTGAAGAATCCTCTGGGCCACCCGGACCGAGTGCAGACCCAGCAGAGAGCCCAGGGCCTGGGCATCGCTCAGCTCCGGCCCCACTGCATCCACCAGCTGCTGAAGGCACAGGGTTTTGGATCGGCACAGCGCCACCGTCAGGCCGGGCGTTTCGCTGCTGCTGACGTCCAACCTGGCTTTGTGGATCAGAGGCTCTCTCAACAACCAGTACAGAGAGTCAGTCTTTGGACACCTTTTATGGTTAAAAAGGGCCCAAGACTTAAAAACGCCCTGATAAAAAGGAGGTAGCCCACTTAACTTTAAGAAGTTTAAATCTGTTAAAAACAGAGCAGCATCCAGCCCCAGGTTACTCACGCGTCTGAGAATGCAGCTGCTCACCTCTCTCCACACCAAATCAGCCGGGCCGGTCAGATATCTCTGTAAAAATTGCATCCTAAAAGTGGCCATTCGGCTGGCCAGGTGGATAAGGCCCTGTCCCCCCTCCTCTCTAGATAAAAACAGCACCCCCTGTGGCACCCAGTGTAGACCCTCCCAAAAAAAATCCACCAATTTTTTTTGTATTTGGGCTAGTAACCCTGATGGGGGGTCCACACAGGTAAGACGGTGCCACAGTTGGGATGCCACAAGGTTATTTAAAACCAACACTCTACCTTTAAAAGACATCTGAGGGAGCAGCCATTTCCACTTGGAAAGCTTTCCCTCTATCTTTTCTATGACGTCCTCCCAGTTCTTCAGGACTACAATTTCCTTCCCCAAGAACACACCCAGGTACTTAAAACCATCTTTTTTCCAGACCATGTTCTGGGGAAGAACTGGGAGACCGCCACTCCACTCACCGACAGCGAGGGCCTCACTTTTCTTCCAATTCACCCTCGCTGCCGATGCTGAACTAAAATCCCTCACAATGTCAACTAAAATGTCTGTATCCTTCTGGTCCCTAACGAAAACAACGACATCATCTGCATACACTGATAAAACCATGTTTCCATTAAGACCAGGTAAAAACAGCCCTTGCAGTTTCGAGCGTAATTTGTTGAGGAGGGGTTCTAAGGAGAGTGCATAGAGCATGCCAGACAGAGCACACCCCTGCCGGACCCCTCTACACACTCTAAAAGGAGCACACAACCCACCGTTGAACTTCAGCACACTCTCAATCTTATTGTACAGCACCTTGATCTTGGCTATGAAACCAGCGCTGAACCCAAACTTCTCCATTATTTTCCAGAGGAAGCTGTGCTCAACGCGGTCAAAAGCCTTTTCCTGATCTAGAGAAATCAGACCAGTATTAATGCCCAATGAGCTGGAGACCTCCAAAACATCTCGAATTAGGTGGACATTGTCCACCATGGACCTGCCGGGCACACAGTAGGTCTGGTCCCGGTGGATGACCTGCTCCACAGCCTTCCCCAGCCTGGTGGCCAAAGCCTTGGACAGAATTTTGTAATCCACACACAGCAGAGACACAGGACGCCAGTTCTTGATGTCCTGCAGGTTTCCTTTTTTTGGGAGCAGTGTGATCACCGCTCTCCTGCAGGACACTGGCATAGAGCCAGAGGCCAGACTCTCATTAAAAACGTCTAAAAGATCATGTGACAAGACGTCCCAGTAGGCTTTGTAAAACTCCACGGAGAGGCCATCGATACCAGGAGCCCGCCGTCCCTGCATGCCTTGCAGGGCAGTCTGTAACTCCTGGATCGTTAACGGCCCCTCGAGCTGTGAGTTGGCCTCCTCGGAGACCTGAGGTAGCCCATTGCAGAACCCCTCGGACAGAGTTTCCCCCTCCTCATACTCGCTTGTATAGAGGGTGGAATAAAAACTCACAGCTCGCCTCCTGATCTGGCTTGGCTCTGTTATTTCCTGCCCCGTGCCTGACAGCAGCGAGTGGATCACTCGCCTCTGCCCATTCTTTTTTTCCAGGCCGAAGAAGAAGCTAGTGGGAGCATCCATCTCATTTGTGTTTAAAAACCGGGACCTCACTAGTGCACCCTGAACTTTTACATCCAGCAGGTTGGCTAAAGCCATCTTTTTCTCTTTGAGGATTTCAATATATCCTCGATCTCCTGTGGTCTCACTTATTGTTTCAAGTTCCACTATATCACTCTCCAGGTCCTTCATAGATCTAATGATGTCTTGTGTGACATTGAGGGTGTGCTGTTGGCAGAGTAATCTTATCTCGGTCTTACCGTGGTCCCACCACTGCCTAAGACTGCTAAACTCTCCCTTCCTCTGCCTAAAAACACTCCAGAAATAAAATAGGGCCTCTTTAAAATGTTTATCAAATGTTAAAACCGAGTTAAAATGCCAATATGCACTTCTGGGTAAAACATTTCTAATAAAAACATCACATAAAAGCAAAGAATGATCCGTAAAACCAGCAGGTGATATACTGCACAATTTAAAAGTGTTAAAATGATGCTTAAAACAATAAAAACGATCCAACCTAGCTGATGATATTCTATTCTCCCTGATGTGGGACCAGGTGTACTGCCTGTTGTCTGCGTGCATCCTTCTCCATACATCCACCAGGCCGTGGGAGTGGACCAGCTGCCTCAGAGCATGCTGGGATGCTGGATGCGGCTCTGCATGGTTGCGATCTAAAGATGCATTTTCTGTACAATTAAAATCCCCGCCCAAGAATAAAAAATCCTCCGTGGCACAACCGTTTAAAACATCATTCACTTTGAGTAAAAACAGCTTCCTCTCTGTACCGTTTGTTGGAGCATACACATTTATAAAAACAACTGTAAAAAGGTCAAACCGTGCTTTTATTAAAAGCAACCTCCCATTGATACAATGCTCGACCTCCAGTGAGACAGGCTTAAAAGACTTGGAGAGGAGGAAGCCCACCCCCCCACTGAGAGAGGTGTTGTGGCTTAAAATGACTTCCCCCTCCCACTCCTTCTTCCAGTCCGTCTCATTAAAAACATCACTGTGAGTCTCTTGTAAAAAGAGGACATCGACATGTTTTATTTTTGCAGTTTGAAATATTAGAGCCCTCTTTCTTTCCTCTCTGGCTCCGTTTACATTCAAACTTCCCACTCTAAAAGTATCCATTGCGAGTGAGATATTAAAAGCAAAAATAAAAACAAATAAATTAAACACACACATTGAGTTTTTTGAACTCACCGCTACCCATTTGCTTCCTTATTCTAGTCACCATTCTTTTGAGTCTATATACTTCCAGCTCATCCAAGACAGACTGCTCCCTTCGGTTCATATGGAACCTTGCTGAGGCACAAAAAATGGCCAAATCTGGGAAATATTCCTCTATTATCACGTTATGTTGGTTTTTTGTCTGCACCAGGTAATTTTTTATCATCTCAGCCGTGTACATTTTTTTTTGTTGGCTACTGCTCAAAACACCTGACACATCGCTGCTGTCAGACATACAATCATCCCAGCTCTCCTCCGCCTGTCCTTGCTCTCTTCCTTCCTTTCCTCACTCTCCACTTTACTGCTCTTTGCAACGGTTGATGCATTTCTTTTATTATTCCTGCGTTTAGTAGCAGTCTTTTTTTTATTTAGCATTTCTGTTGCCACCTCCTCTTCCTCCATCTCAGCAACCTCCACCTGCTCC
This sequence comes from Muraenolepis orangiensis, assembly GCA_027704905.1. NCBI lineage: Eukaryota > Metazoa > Chordata > Actinopteri > Gadiformes > Muraenolepididae > Muraenolepis > Muraenolepis orangiensis. Next base: position 62,777 of record JANIIK010000788.1, read on the forward strand.
CCCCATGTTTTCTGCTCCTCTCCTGTTTTTCCCATATATGTTTCACTCTCCATATCTTCCTCCTGTGTTTTACTGACTTCACCTGTCTCTACACTTTCTTTTGCCAAATCACCTTGTGGTTCATTGCTTATCTCAGGGGTTTTTTCACCCTTTTTTTTGTTTTTTTATCTTTTTTTCCCCCATCCCCCTTTTCTTCTGCTTCACACAAAACCACCACCTCATCCTCCTGAACGTAACCACCTACACCCTCACCCTGTGCAACACCACAGTCCCCCAAGCCGGACACATCACCAGAAACGCGCTGTATACCTCGCCCTCGTCCGCGCCCGCTCCGCGTCCGAGACGTCACACCGCGCGCCACCGCCGACTGCTCAGGAGCAGCGCTGCCGTCAGCAGCAGCGGCCGCCTCCGGAGGGGGGCCCACCCCCACCGCAGCGGCCGCGTTAGCGGCCGCCACCGTGGGAGACACCCCTCCCTCAGCAGCAGCCACCTGCTGCTCCATTGCAACCGGCGCATCAGCCGCTGGCGCGGCAGTCCGCCCCGGCGCAGCCACGGGCGGTTTCGGCGCAACAGCCGCGGGTGGGCCTGGCGCAGCGGCGGACGACCCCGCCGCTGGCTCATTAGACGGCCCAGCCGTCGCCGCGTTGGACGGCCCAGCCGGCGGCGCGTTAGACGGCCCCGCCGGCGGCGCGTCATCCGGACCAGGCGGAGCCGGGTCCCCGCGCTTCGGACAGGCACTCACGGTGTGCCCCTCTTCCCCGCAACCAAAACACTTCATAACCGATGATGTTGCAAAAATCACGTAGTCATAATCATCCACCTTAACGTAAAAACGGAGGTTAAGCTCCGCATTCCGATTGTTCAGAATCATATACACCTGTCTACGGTGAGACACTACGTGTTTCAGCAACTGAGACTTACATCCAGACAGCATCTTTTTCATTGGGGAAACAAGTTTCCCATGCCTGGACAGTTCTCTACTGAGGAACTCATCAGTTATGAAGGGGGGGACATTTGAAAGTATAACTTTAGTTGCGGGCAGCATCAGCGGCTGCACCTGTACAAACATCTCTCTCACCGTGATGCCCGTCTCGATGACGCAGTTCACCTTCTCCACCTGATCCAGAAAGATCACCACCGCGCTGTTCATCCGCGCCAAGGACTTAATACTTCCGTGTCCGACCTTCTCCCCCACGGCCAGCCCGATCTCCTCCACAGTGCACGCGAAGCCGGCGGAGATCTTAATGCCATGCTTCCGCGTGAGCTTGGCAAAGTCTCCATTTACCATGGCGCCGTCAGACGCCGGCCGGCGAGACGCCGGCAGGAGAAGCCCACACAACACCCCACACACCACCCAAAAGCACGAAAAGTCACGCAAAACAAACTACCACCTATAAACTATATTAAATTAAACCCATTACACAAAAAATAAACGGTAAATATAACGAGAAAACGTCTCGCTCCTCTCTCTCTTTCACCCTCCGAAAATCCCAGCATGCACCAGGAAAGAAGAAGAAGAAGAAGAAGAAGAAGAAGAAGAAGAAGAAGAAGAAGAAGAAGAAGAAGAAGAAGAAGAAGAAGAAGAAGAAGAAGAAGAAGAAGAAGAAGAAGAAGAAGAAGAAGAAGAAGAAGAAGAAGAAGATTTTTAAAACAAATGTTATTTGCATTTGTTTTAAACATACACCCACCCTGCAAAAGAGTCGGAACAAACCTAATACATTACACAATCAAGAAAGAAAAATAAAACAGATTTCCATGACTACCAAATCAATATCATTTGAAAAAGCGTTTTACCCATAATAAAAACATCCTCTTTTACACACTTTAAAAACAAAAAAACTACACCTATCCTTTAAAACTTCAATATTAGAGAGTCATTCTCCCCTAGTGAGCACAGAACCTGCCCAACAGCCCACACATCCAGAAACCCCTGCAGATGATTGATCAGCGTATAGTACGCATGCTCCACCCTCAGACGCGCTGCCACCAGCCCCTCAGACAGAGCACTGCATCCGTCCATCCCACTCCAGCAAGTTGCTTCTTACCACTTTTCCAGATTGCTAATTTTGCATTAGCAAACAAGAAATTCATCAATACCAGGTTTCCCTCTTTTTCAGGATGTATTTGGGCCCATGGACAAAAAGTGGTATGGAGAAAACCTCCCGAACCCTTCCACCCACACCTGGAACATTTTTTTAAGACCAGCCAATCGGGGACAGGACACCACTAAATGCTCCAATGTTTCTGCCATAAAACAGAACGGACAGCCCCCCCTTGTGCCTGGGTCAAAATGAGCTCTGTATTTGTTAGTGGCTATTGCACCATGTATAATTCTCCATTGGATGTCAGCCATCCGTTTCTCAACCGGAGATTTATACAGGATCCGCCAGCTGCCCTGAGGGGAAAAGCCAAGCCAAACACATCCATCCACCTCGACTCTCTGACGCCTGCGAGCGAGCTGAGGTTTAGCACCTTTACACAGCTAAGATATAGCTTCTTTCCACTGCAGGAGCTGAAACGTCCAGGTGTTAGAGTCCCCAGTGATAGCAGGAGACCATCCTCCTCTCTCCATTCCCCCACCGCAGGACCCACACTCAAGGCCGGAAAAACATACTCATGTCCCTTTCTCCACTGGTCAGCCAGATCTGCATCCAGAGCAAAAGTCCGGTGGGATGGCGACAGCGACTGCCACACCTCATCTACCAGGTTCTCCAGAACTCGGATTGATCGAATGCCCGTCACCTCAGCCAGTTCTTCTGTGGAGATCCCTGTCAAATGGCCAAGTTTTACCACTCCCGCTTCAACGAACGCATTTCTTAGGGTGGCCGAAGAAAAGAGGGTTCCAGGAAAAAAACCAGTGTCAAACAGCGGCTCTTCAAACAGCCACATCCCAGGCCGGGGGTCGGGTGGTCTGGTAAAACTCAGAATCTTCCAGGCATTGATGACTGAGCAGTAAAAAGGTGCAAGTCCAGTTATCTCGTACGCAGGGGCCTTCAGCAGAAACAGGTGTTTATCAAAACCAAAGCCCCCTGCCCTCCAGAGTAACAGCCGGGCCATAGCCAGCCAGCAGGGAGAGGCACCATACAGCAGCCGCTGAGCAGCCTGCAGTCTAAACGCAGCAGTCCTCGCAGTAATGTGCACAAGGCCCTGTCCCCCCTCCGCCACAGGCAGGTACAGGACCGATGCTGGCACCCAGTGATGACCCGACCAGAAGAAATCCACGAGGAGCCGCTGCAGTTGTTTCATGAGGCCCGGCGGTGGGGTTAACACCTGGAGTCTGTGCCACAGAGACGAGGCAACCAGAGTGTTGGCTACAAGAACTCTTCCCCTGTAGGACAGCTGGGGTAACAGCCATTTCCATTTGGCTAATTTTGCTTGCACCTTTCCCAGCAATCCCTCCCAGTTCTGTGCCACCATGTCCTCAGACCCCAACCAAACTCCCAGGACCTTTAAACCCCTGTTTCCCCAGCCAAGGCCACCAGGAAGACTGGGCCTATTTCCTACACTCCACTGACCTACCAAAACTGCCTCACTCTTCTCCCAGTTAACTTTGGCTGAAGCAGCCTTCCTATACAAAGCTAAACTGTCCTGTAGCTCCTGGATATCTCGCTGATCCTGGATAAAAACACTGACATCATCAGCATAAGCTGATACAACCACCGGGGGGGCCTGAGCTGACTCTGGCAGACACAGGCCCCTCAGCCGGTTTCTAAGTCTGCACAAAAGGGGCTCGATGGCAATACTGTATAATAGGCCTGAGATAGGGCAGCCCTGCCTGATCCCCCTTTTAACTGGTACAGGTCTGCTCAGCCCTCCCCCCACCTTCACAACACAACATGCATCACTGTACAAACACTTCACCCAGGACAAAAAGTGCTCCCCAACACCAAAAGCCTGCAATGTGGCAGCCAGAAAAGTGTGATCCACACGATCAAACGCCTTCTCCTGGTCAATAGAAATAATACCAACATTTATATTATACAGTTTGCAAACATCAAAAGTGTCTCTCATCAAAAACAAATTGTCCACAATTGATCTGCCAGGGATGCAATATGTCTGATCAGTACCAATAAGAAGTTCGATAAAACACTTCAGTCTGTTAGCTAAAACCTTTGACAGTATCTTATAGTCCGTACATAAGAGAGCCACAGGTCTCCAATTCTTCAGCAGGGTTAAATCTCCTTTCTTAGGCAACAGTGAAATCACTGGACGCCTACAGGAAGCTGGAAGAGACCCTTTCCCAAAGGACTCCATCAATACGTCCAACAAATCATGTCCTAGCATACTCCAAAAATGTTAAAAAAAGTCTGCAGGTAAACCGTCTATGCCCGGAGCCTTGCCGGAGGCCATCTGTGTCACCGCAGAGGTCAGTTCCTCCAGCGTAATGTCAGAGCCCAGGGTGTCACTTTCGGCTGGACCCAGCTGTGGAAGACCCTGAAAAAGTTCATCAGCAGCTTCCACGTCACAACCTTCGGCTTTGAACAGGTCTGTGTAGAAGGACACTGCATGCCTCCTCATCTCAGCAGGTTCAGAGGTTACCTGTCCATCGGGGAGACGCAGACATACCATCTGCTTCCTTTGGCCCACAGACCTCTCCAGGTTGAAGAAAAAGGTGGTTGGTGCATCAATGTCTCTCATGGAAGTAAAACGGGCTCTGATCAGAGCTCCCTTGGCTTTCTCCTGAAGAAAACAGTTAAGCTGTTGTTGTTTTAGGAGGGACTGTTCTATGTTTCGAGCAGACACACTCTCTAACTCTCTGATCTCCCTCTCTAACTGCTCTATAGCTCTCCTAATGTTTGCAGTGGAGTAGGCTGTATACTGTTGGCAGAACACTCTAATCTGAGCCTTTCCTACCTCCCACCACTGACTCAGGGAGGGAAAAGACTCTTTCTTTGATTTCCAGTTGATCCAGAACAATTTAAAATTCTCACAGAAAATCAAATCTTGTAAAATTTTAACATTGAACTGCCAGAAAGATCTAGGTTTCTCTGTGTTGGATAAAATCAAATCTAAAGAAACTAACTGATGATCTGTAAAACCAACAGGTTGGATGTGACAGTTCACTGCACGAGTAATAAAAGAAGCAGACATGTAGAATCTGTCTAGCCTGGCTGCACTGACACCCCCATCTAGCATTCTCATCCAGGTGTATTGTTTAACAGAGGGATGCTTCATCCTCCACACATCCACTAAGTCAGCCTCTCTTATCACCTGTGACAGTAAAAGGGACGACTGAGGATGAGGCTCCCGTCCTATTCTGTCTAAAGTGACATTAGTGCAAACGTTCCAGTCCCCCCCAGTATAACACACTCCCCCTGTACACTAGTGTCTAGCTTGTCTTTTAATAACTGAAACACAGATACCCGTGCAGGGCCCTGACTGGGTGCATAAACATTAATAAAAGTGAAAAAGAACTCTAACAGTTCCACTTTCACCATCAAGGCTCTACCTGCCACTATCTCTGTGCTGGATAACAACTTAACATTTAGAGAGGGGTGAAAAACACAGCTACTCCAGCACTAAGGTTTGAGCCATGACTGAGTACATACTGACCCCCCCACCACATCCCCCAGTCCGTCTCATTCAGGCTATCACTGTGCGTTTCCTGCAGAAATATCACATCTAGTTTTTTCTGATTAAAGACCTCTAACACTAAAGCTCTTTTCTGTGCACTTCTACCCCCGTTAATGTTTAAAGAAGCAACCCTTAAAGCCTGCATTAGAGGAAGGAGATAGAGAAAAAGAACAGACAGGTACACACAGCAGAGAGGAGACACCCAGTGTTGCATGATCATGTTGAAATGATTTAGACCTTTTCAGTTTCTTCCCTCTTTGGCTTCCTTTCGTAGCTTTTTTCATAGTAGTTACATGCTTCCTGAGACGATAGCGTTTCTTATCATCCAGCAGGTCTAACCCTACAACTTTCTGAAGAGTGCTCACTGTATGAAGAAACTTGTTAGTGTCAGGGAAAAAGTCTCACTTCCACGCTAAAAGACTCATCTAAAAAGACATTAATCTCTTCCAAAGAATATATCTCTGCGTTCTGAGAGAGACAATCTGCAACTGAAACACAGTCAGAATCACCCTCACCGTCTGTGTCCATCTCTGTCACCTCATTATTGTCTGCAGCCTGTTGAAGCTCTTTTTGCCGCCCAGAGCCAGACGGCAGCCCCTGCTGTGTGCCAACAGCCTCCACCTGTCCCACAGCAGCAGTCCTCACCTGTCCCACAGCAGCAGTCCTCACCTGTCCCACAGCAGCAGTCCTCACCTGTCCCACAGCAGCAGTCCTCACCTGTCCTGCTACATCATCTCCCACCCGTTTACCTGTTTCCAAATGTTTCCCTCTCACACTCACTGCACTCTCTACAGTCCCTGCTTCATCTCTCACGATATTCATCCCTACTTCCTCCGCAGCCCCTGGGGCCCCGGCGGGTGCAACAGCAGCCCCCGCGACACCGGGTTCCGCGGCCATGGACCCAGCCGCCCCGGCTGCTCCGGGCTCAGTGGCCCCGGCGGCCCCGGGCTCGGCCGCCCCGGGCCCGGCCGCACCCGGCGAAGCGGCGTGCCGTCTTCGTGGACATGCAACACATTTGTGACCGGACTCCCCGCACTCAAAACACTTTACGTTCCCTGAGCTCGCATAGACCATATAAAAACCCTTCTCGTGCCTCACCCGGAAGGACACATCTAGTGTCTGAGTGGGACAATTCAGAAACATGAAAACCTGTCTCCGCAGAGATTGGACATGTTTTAGCTTTTCATCCTTACACCGCAGAGCAACAGTGCGGAGATTACTTGCAAACTTACCAAAACGCTTCAGCTCCCGTTCCAGCGCCTCACTGGGGATGAACGGAGGAACGCCAGACACAGTGATCCGCGTGGACGGTGTCGCCAGCGGTGAAACTTGAACATATTCCTCGTTTAGCATTAATCCGCTCTCGATAAGTTCCGTCACATATTTCTGGTCTTTCAAAAAGACCACGACCGCTTTGTTCATGCGGGAAGCATAGGAGATGTTTACATGACCGACCTGATCCCCCACAGCCAGCAGCACCTGCTCCACTGTGCTTGTGACCTGATCCCCCACAGCCAGCAGCACCTGCTCCACTGTGCTTGACCGGCCTGATCCCCCACAGCCAGCAGCACCTGCTCCACTGTGCTTGCGGCCTGAGCCACCAATCGCACTCCGTGTCTCAGAGACACCGGCGGCGCCCCGAAGGACGCCATCCCCGCCACGAGGCACGGAAAAAAACACTAAATGAAAAGATTAACCGTACTCACAAAGAGTACAAATATCCCAACGGAAGATCATACAGTTAAAGAAACCATTGAAACAGAAACAACCGAAATAAAGTTGAAAAATCCTTCTTCCCTCTTCAAACACACCTCCACCACAGAAGAAGAAGAAGAAGAAGAAGAAGAAGACTTTTTGACTTTTGCAAAAACACTTTATTTACACTAGATCAAATTGTGATCAAATAAAGTGCTTCATTGTGCAAAAACACAAAACAAAAATAAAAAACAAAAAAACAACAGAACAAAGAAAAAAACCAAATCACTCAAAATAGTACATTAAAACCTAGGTTTTAAAAACTTGTGCAAAGTGCAAATCCTCATCCACAACAGAACACACAATGTCTCCGTGACACCACCGCTGTTTAAAAGCATCCAGATCCCCAACGTGTTTATAAAAACGATGCTCCAACCAGAGTCTGGCTCTGATGTTGCACAGCCAGATCGCTTTTGCCTCTTCCCCTTTCCTATTTTCTACTCTGTTTTTCCTACTTAAATAAATGGCCATTTTTGCTTCACCAGAGAGGTAGTTCAGGAGCTGCCACTTTTCTTTATTTGTTTTTTTACATGGAGCTCCCATGATAAAAACACTCTCGGTAAAAACTATACCAAAAAGACTAAAGACCCATGTTAAAAGAGAGAAGAAACCTGTGAGTCTCTTGCACTCTGTAAAGACATGGAACACAGTCTCTCTAAAACCACAAAATGGACACTTGTTAAAAACAGCAGGATTAATATTGGAGATAAAGGAATTGCAGGCAATGGCACCGTGCAAAATTCTCCACTGAAGGTCGGCAGTACGTTTTTTTATGGGAGGTTTGTATAAAATCCTCCACTGTGGGCCTGGTCCACTTCCTGCGCCCAGTCTAGTGTGCCACACAGTGGAGGCCCTGTCCTTCAGCACATTCTTATTGGTCGTCTTTACAATGTTCATGTAGAGTGTTCTCTTGTCAGCTCTGTGTATTGTCATCTTTACAGAGTTTGCGACCTGGAGCAGGGGGCCGGTCAGTTCTCCGAGCCCTGGGCTCAGGTAGATCTCCGGGAAAGGGTCTGCTGGGTCCGGCCTGGCTCCTCCCTGTCCGTAGCTCCTTAGCAGTCTTTTTTCCTCAGGGCAGAGGATCTGGCTCCAGAGCTGAAGAATCCTCTGGGCCACCCGGACCGAGTGCAGACCCAGCAGAGAGCCCAGGGCCTGGGCATCGCTCAGCTCCGGCCCCACTGCATCCACCAGCTGCTGAAGGCACAGGGTTTTGGATCGGCACAGCGCCACCGTCAGGCCGGGCGTTTCGCTGCTGCTGACGTCCAACCTGGCTTTGTGGATCAGAGGCTCTCTCAACAACCAGTACAGAGAGTCAGTCTTTGGACACCTTTTATGGTTAAAAAGGGCCCAAGACTTAAAAACGCCCTGATAAAAAGGAGGTAGCCCACTTAACTTTAAGATGTTTAAATCTGTTAAAAACAGAGCAGCATCCAGCCCCAGGTTACTCACGCATCTGAGAATGCAGCTGCTCACCTCTCTCCACACCAAATCAGCCGGGCCGGTCAGATATCTCTGTAAAAATTGCATCCTAAAAGTGGCCATTCGGCTGGCCAGGTGGATAAGGCCCTGTCCCCCCTCCTCTCTAGATAAAAACAGCACCCCCTGTGGCACCCAGTGTAGACCCTCCCAAAAAAAATCCACCAATTTTTTTTGTATTTGGGCTAGTAACCCTGAGGGGGGGTCCACACAGGTAAGACGGTGCCACAGTTGGGATGCCACAAGGTTATTTAAAACCAACACTCTACCTTTAAAAGACATCTGAGGGAGCAGCCATTTCCACTTGGAAAGCTTTCCCTCTATCTTTTCTATGACGTCCTCCCAGTTCTTCAGGACTACAATTTCCTTCCCCAAGAACACACCCAGGTACTTAAAACCATCTTTTTTCCAGACCATGTTCTGGGGAAGAACTGGGAGACCGCCACTCCACTCACCGACAGCGAGGGCCTCACTTTTCTTCCAATTCACCCTCGCTGCCGATGCTGAACTAAAATCCCTCACAATGTCAACTAAAATGTCTGTATCCTTCTGGTCCCTAACGAAAACAACGACATCATCTGCATACACTGATAAAACCATGTTTCCATTAAGACCAGGTAAAAACAGCCCTTGCAGTTTCGAGCGTATTTTGCTGAGGAGGGGTTCTAGGGAGAGTGCATAGAGCATGCCAGACAGAGCACACCCCTGCCGGACCCCTCTACACACTCTAAAAGGAGCACACAACCCACCGTTGAACTTCAGCACACTCTCAATCTTATTGTACAACACCTTGATCTTGGCTATGAAACCAGCGCTGAACCCAAACTTCTCCATTACTTTCCAGAGGAAGCTGTGCTCAACGCGGTCAAAAGCCTTTTCCTGATCTAGAGAAATCAGACCAGTATTAATGCCCAATGAGCTGGAGACCTCCAAAACATCTCGAATTAGGTGGACATTGTCCACCATGGACCTGCCGGGCACACAGTAGGTCTGGTCCCGGTGGATGACCTGCTCCACAGCCTTCCCCAGCCTGGTGGCCAAAGCCTTGGACAGAATTTTGTAATCCACACACAGCAGAGACACAGGACGCCAGTTCTTGATGTCCTGCAGGTTTCCTTTTTTTGGGAGCAGTGTGATCACCGCTCTCCTGCAGGACACTGGCATAGAGCCAGAGGCCAGACTCTCATTAAAAACGTCTAAAAGATCATGTGACAAGACGTCCCAGTAGGCTTTGTAAAACTCCACGGAGAGGCCATCGATACCAGGAGCCCGCCGTCCCTGCATGCCTTGCAGGGCAGTCTGTAACTCCTGGATCGTTAACGGCCCCTCGAGCTGTGAGTTGGCCTCCTCGGAGACCTGAGGTAGCCCATTGCAGAACCCCTCGGACAGAGTTTCCCCCTCCTCATACTCACTTGTATAGAGGGTGGAATAAAAACTCACAGCTCGCCTCCTGATCTGGCTTGGCTCTGTTATTTCCTGCCCCGTGCCTGACAGCAGCGAGTGGATCACTCGCCTCTGCCCATTCTTTTTTTCCAGGCCGAAGAAGAAGCTAGTGGGAGCATCCATCTCATTTGTGTTTAAAAACCGGGACCTCACTAGTGCACCCTGAACTTTTACATCCAGCAGGTTGGCTAAAGCCATCTTTTTCTCTTTGAGGATTTCAATATATCCTCGATCTCCTGTGGTCTCACTTATTGTTTCAAGTTCCACTATATCACTCTCCAGGTCTTTCATAGATCTAATGATGTCTTGTGTGACATTGAGGGTGTGCTGTTGGCAGAGTAATCTTATCTCGGTCTTACCGTGGTCCCACCACTGCCTAAGACTGCTAAACTCTCCCTTCCTCTGCCTAAAAACACTCCAGAAATAAAATAGGGCCTCTTTAAAATGTTTATCAAATGTTAAAACCGAGTTAAAATGCCAATATGCACTTCTGGGTAAAACATTTCTAATAAAAACATCACATAAAAGCAAAGAATGATCCGTAAAACCAGCAGGTGATATACTGCACAATTTAAAAGTGTTAAAATGATGCTTAAAACAATAAAAACGATCCAACCTAGCTGATGATATTCTATTCTCCCTGATGTGGGACCAGGTGTACTGCCTGTTGTCTGCGTGCATCCTTCTCCATACATCCACCAGGCCGTGGGAGTGGACCAGCTGCCTCAGAGCATGCTGGGATGCTGGATGCGGCTCTGCATGGTTGCGATCTAAAGATGCATTTTCTGTACAATTAAAATCCCCGCCCAAGAATAAAAAATCCTCCGTGGCACAACCGTTTAAAACATCATTCACTTTGAGTAAAAACAGCTTCCTCTCTGTACCGTTTGTTGGAGCATACACATTTATAAAAACAACTGTAAAAAGGTCAAACCGTGCTTTTATTAAAAGCAACCTCCCATTGATACAATGCTCGACCTCCAGTGAGACAGGCTTAAAAGACTTGGAGAGGAGGAAGCCCACCCCCCCACTGAGAGAGGTGTTGTGGCTTAAAATGACTTCCCCCTCCCACTCCTTCTTCCAGTCCGTCTCATTAAAAACATCACTGTGAGTCTCTTGTAAAAAGAGGACATCGACATGTTTTATTTTTGCAGTTTGAAATATTAGAGCCCTCTTTCTTTCCTCTCTGGCTCCGTTTACATTCAAACTTCCCACTCTAAAAGTATCCATTGCGAGTGAGATATTAAAAGCAAAAATAAAAACAAATAAATTAAACACACACATTGAGTTTTTTGAACTCACCGCTACCCATTTGCTTCCTTATTCTAGTCACCATTCTTTTGAGTCTATATACTTCCAACTCATCCAAGACAGACTGCTCCCTTCGGTTCATATGGAACCTTGCTGAGGCACAAAAAATGGCCAAATCTGGGAAATATTCCTCTATTATCACGTTATGTTGGTTTTTTGTCTGCACCAGGTAATTTTTTATCATCTCAGCCGTGTACATTTTTTTTTGTTGGCTACTGCTCAAAACACCTGACACATCGCTGCTGTCAGACATACAATCATCCCAGCTCTCCTCCGCCTGTCCTTGCTCTCTTCCTTCCTTTCCCTCACTCTCCACTTTACTGCTCTTTGCAACGGTTGATGCATTTCTTTTATTATTCCTGCGTTTAGTAGCAGTCTTTTTTTTATTTAGCATTTCTGTTGCCACCTCCTCTTCCTCCATCTCAGCAACCTCCACCTGCTCCCCCCATGTTTTCTGCTCCTCTCCTGTTTTTCCCATATATGTTTCACTCTCCATATCTTCCTCCTGTGTTTTATTGACTTCACCTGTCTCTACACTTTCTTTTGCCAAATCACCTTGTGGTTCATTGCTTATCTCAGGGGTTTTTTCACCCTTTTTTTTTGTTTTTTTATCTTTTTTTCCCCCATCCCCCTTTTCTTCTGCTTCACACAAAACCACCACCTCATCCTCCTGAACGTAACCACCTACACCCTCACCCTGTGCAACACCACAGTCCCCCAAGCCGGACACATCACCAGAAACGCGCTGTATACCTCGCCCTCGTCCGCGCCCGCTCCGCGTCCGAGACGTCACACCGCGCGCCACCGCCGACTGCTCAGGAGCAGCGCTGCCGTCAGCAGCAGCGGCCGCCTCCGGAGGGGGGCCCCCCCCCACCGCAGCGGCCGCGTTAGCGGCCGCCACCGTGGGAGACACCCCTCCCTCAGCAGCAGCCACCTGCTGCTCCATTGCAACCGGCGCATCAGCCGCTGGCGCGGCAGTCCGCCCCGGCGCAGCCACGGGCGGTTTCGGCGCAACAGCCGCGGGTGGGCCTGGCGCAGCGGCGGACGACCCCGCCGCTGGCTCATTAGACGGCCCAGCCGGCGCCGCGTTGGACGGCCCAGCCGGCGGCGCGTTAGACGGCCCCGCCGGCGGCGCGTCATCCGGACCAGGCGGAGCCGGGTCCCCGCGCTTCGGACAGGCACTCACGGTGTGCCCCTCTTCCCCGCAACCAAAACACTTCATAACCGATGATGTTGCAAAAATCACGTAGTCATAATCATCCACCTTAACGTAAAAACGGAGGTTAAGCTCCGCATTCCGATTGTTCAGAATCATATACACCTGTCTACGGTGAGACACTACGTGTTTCAGCAACTGAGACTTACATCCAGACAGCATCTTTTTCATTGGGGAAACAAGTTTCCCATGCCTGGACAGTTCTCTACTGAGGAACTCATCAGTTATGAAGGGGGGGACATTTGAAAGTATAACTTTAGTTGCGGGCAGCATCAGCGGCTGCACCTGTACAAACATCTCTCTCACCGTGATGCCCGTCTCGATGACGCAGTTCACCTTCTCCACCTGATCCAGAAAGATCACCACCGCGCTGTTCATCCGCGCCAAGGACTTAATACTTCCGTGTCCGACCTTCTCCCCCACGGCCAGCCCGATCTCCTCCACAGTGCACGCGAAGCCGGCGGAGATCTTAATGCCATGCTTCCGCGTGAGCTTGGCAAAGTCTCCATTTACCATGGCGCCGTCAGACGCCGGCCGGCGAGACGCCGGCAGGAGAAGCCCACACAACACCCCACACACCACCCAAAAAGCACGAAAAGTCACGCAAAACAAACTACCACCTATAAACTATATTAAATTAAACCCATTACACAAAAAATAAACGGTAAATATAACGAGAAAACGTCTCGCTCCTCTCTCTCTTTCACCCTCCGAAAATCCCAGCATGCACCAGGAAAGAAGAAGAAGAAGAAGAAGAAGAAGAAGAAGAAGAAGAAGAAGAAGAAGAAGATGAAGAAGAACCCTGAAGACCCAGATCTGCCACTCTGAAAGCCTCTGAGCCTTCGCCAAGATGGGACATCTTCCACCTAAGCACCTCAGCTGTTTCTAAGCAACCTCCTGCCTCAAGCAAGGAGGAGATCCGCTGAGACCAGCCTCAACGGGATACACCGGTGGAACCACGGATTGTCGATGGAACTATACACACTGTATATTAACGTATGCATTGACAACAACTAAAGAATATCATTTTTCTTGGCTTATATACAAATGTTTTTATTCGTTTTTTCATATATTTATGTATTACCTATTTCTAATATATATATTTTTTTGTTATAATATTATTATAAATAGTATTATCAGTACTATTATGTAATAATGTCCTGACAATGTGTGAGGTATTGGTGTTGATGTGCTTGTTAATAGTAACTGTTCTACACTGTGAGAAGCTTTGCGGTCGGACCCAAGGGAAATTAGAGAGGAAACATGCATTGCTTTAATAGCTGCATGTTAAGAGTGGAGCTGGACCAGAGTGGACTTCAAATTGAAATAGGGATTTCATTTGTTTAGGTGATGGAGAGACTATAGAATATCATTTGTCGTTAGATTACCCCATGGCCGTGATTTGCATCATCTCCCCTCATGCTCTCCATACAGCAGGCTGTATGGAGGGGTGGTGGGAGGGAAAGAGTGAGCCAGATAGATAAGAATCATCTGATCGGCCACAATTAATTATTGCCAGGATCGGTAGAAGCAATCAAGGGGAAACCCTAGCCAATAGTTGCGGGCTCGGGGGCAGTGGCGGCCGGTGACATCCGAAGTAGGAGGGGCGCAGGGGTAATTATTTTTTTTTTAATCATATCTGCTGTGCAATACCGGATTTGCCCAGACGGTGGCGCCATTTCACCATGTAAACGACCGAGAGGGCTAATTAAAAATAAAAAACTATACATAATATAAACCTCACCGTTACTCATTCTACTCTGTATTGCATATATGTATATTGACTGAACATTCCTTTACTTACTGCTTAATTTCTTTTTTTACTTACTTTATTTTTACTGTATGTAGCACAATCAATCAGTATTCTGTATTTTGTTATGACAAATAATAAACAAACTTGAAACTTATGGTGAAAGAACATTTATTATATGGTGCCTAACTTGCAACATGAGGTCTCTCCCACACACACGGGTCTCAATCTCCTCTCCTCAGACAGCAATACGCGAACTGACTCATTAACAAATGCTTCTGAATTTAACTAATTAAATAGAATACAAATGCTTAATACATTCGACCACAGCATATATTAGCAGACAAACACACGGAGGACCCTGTAGCTAGCATTGGGGAAGCACGTGTCCACGATAAACTTACAAAACCCCAATCCACACCGTTTACATACAAATGACACAAGCTGCATGTTTATACAGCAAGACCAACATTTCTTATCCCCTTTACTTTACGTTTACATCGTCCACAATAAAAATAAATGTAAAACTATAACCGGGACAACAAAAACGTACCTTTCCTCAGACAGCAAGACCGAACTGAGAGCAGAGCAGTACAGGCTTTACAAATAAGGTTCAACTAGGCTATGAATTGCGCATGAGTGACTGGTTTTCTTTGCTCACGCATTCACGCATGCGCCACTCAATTTGCTCACGCATGCGCCACTCAATTTGAGTCGGGCATGCGTGACTGGTTTCTTTGTTCGGGCGCAATGAAATGTGCTCCCACAGATCGTATTTAGGACCCTTGATAGGCTACATTTAATTGCTTGATCCATTTTCATTGGCCGCTTGCGCGCAGTGACGCGGAGATCCTGGGCGCACCGCCGTTCGCCCAGGTTTGGAGGTAGGTACCAGATTTCTATGAGAGTGACGTCAATGACAAACGAGAGGGGAGAATAGCAGGCACAAAACAATGATTTATATTTGCTATATTAACGTTATTGTGCATTTTAAACACAAACATACTTAAAATGAGTAATTATTATTCATTTTAAACATGTTTAGTTTATTTTTAGGGGTCAAAAAAATCAAAAATCAAAAAACACAATTATTAAATTTATTTTTTATTTTTTATTTTTTCCTCTCTCAACCAGGTGGGGCGGCGCCCCTGCGCCCCTATGGACGAGCCGCCACTGCTCGGGGGTTCTGTAAGAAAATAAAACAGCCGGGCACTGATATGATATTCACAGTGATGGCCTGCATGAGAAAGAATGAACTTGCGTGTGTCTGATCCGCTGTGACTAAATGATCTCTTTGATTTTGGAGGGGCGAAAGATGAAAGATGAGGTCTAGTGGTGGATGGGAAGACGGGGGAGACGGTGGGGAGGGGGGAGAACGCTACGCCGGGCGGTCGGTCCACATCAGTTGGTCACGGGGCCCGGGCTGGCCGGCGTGGCTCCACCGCGGGGACATGAAATGAAAGCGTATTTCCTGGGAAAAGGGTATGGCAGGTTGTGTGTCTGGGTCTTTACAACACCAGCCCTGAAAGGACAGCATTGCTGATCAGCGATTGGTTGAAAAGCGATCCCATTTACATTTCTGCAGCTACATAAAATAAATGGTATCAAATCTGATTGGTTGAAACAAAGGCCTCTTTGGGTGTGAAACCTTTGCTGAGCTCCATCCCTTAGCTCCCCCAGCTTATCACCGTGTCTCAGTGTCTGCTGCTCGCCACAGGCAGTGCAAGATGGAAGCTTACTCAATATAGTTTGGCCTTTCCATTGAACCCCTCGTATTCCAAAGGTCGTTAATGAAAAGCCCTTGTCAGTTGATTGATTTGTGTACCTTTCATTGGCTCCCAGGCACTTGTGTGGGACAGGGTGTACAGGCCGACACTTTGGGCACACTAAAAAAACCGTTGAGAAGCTTTTTTGGCCCCAAGAGACAGAAAAGCGTAGGAGACTCACGACTCAATGGAATGCTTACTCCCCATTCCCTTCAGGATTTATAAAAACACAATACTAGAACAATACTACACACAATGTATTGTCATGCGTGTTTACAATATGTCCATTTGAACAGATTGTAAACAATGACTTCATGAAAACGATGGAAAGCGTCCCAGTGTTCCAGCTCCATGAACGTATTGTCTCTGAATGAACGAGGGGAGCCTGAATCAATTCAATTCTCCCCTTTGGGCGGTCAAGGCTGGGGCTGATCAGAGAAGCCTAGAGTCGGGTTTCATCACCACATTTACATTAGCATTAGAATATGTTAATGGAAACAGCCAAATACACTTTCTCTGCTTTGAATACAAGCTGATAGGCTCGCTTGAGGTGGTTTTTTAACAGATTTTAATCAAATTGATGTGCAAAAGCAGAGATGGAAACCACTTTGCCTCATCAATTCTGACAGAGTCAGAGCTTTGAACTCACGTGACTTACGCTGTGGGCTCCTTCTCAAGATGTCCTATGACCCAAAAACCACATGGCTGATGTCACCGTCCAATACGCCTTTGCTTTTCTTTTTGGCTTTGTGCGAACTTCCAAAAGTTGGCTTTGACTGTAAACCCAGCGTTTTGACAGGGAAGCCATAGTTAGCAGTTCATTTGTGTATTACATCCACCCAATTGAGCCACTGTGGAAGTGCAAAGGAATCCCTGGAATGCTGTCCCACACACACAGACCACAGTGTGTGGGTCCAAGAGAAATGAATGCAG
>JANIIK010000788.1:85000-95009 GCA_027704905.1 Muraenolepis orangiensis
TAATCTTCTTATTTTCAATTGAATGTTTACGTTGAACCAGAGCTGCAAATAGCTAATTAAGTAACGCTTTGAGGTTCATTAGCCCAATAGTGCAGTCTCTCTTTAAGAGAGGGGCGCGCTGTGGGACCACGTGACCGGCGTTTACCTCTTGAAAGGAAGTGCGAGATTCGTTTTCTTGGTACTGACTGTCAACCCGGTATGCAGCCACTTGGTAAGCTCTCTTAATTGATCGTTTCTTGTCTGCTATCGCTTTGCTGTCTATGCTGTATCGTTGCACTGTGTTTACGTCCGCTCCCTTGTGTTGTATGTGAAAGAGAACGCGATAACGCTATGCTCCGGTAAATCCAAGCAGTTTAGTTACTGATGACATGGTGCTGTACTTCCTTATTTGCCGCGGGGCATTATGGGAGCTGTAGTTTTCTATGGCGGAGAAAGACGTGCATAGGCTTTGGTAGTTGAATATGGTGTATAATGTTTGACATATGAAACGTATATATAAAAGATTGTTAATAATTATTATTGTTGTTATTAATATTATTATAATATATAGGATATGTTATTGATTATTGTTATTGGGCTATTGTGGTGAGTGAGTTGTGATGTTTGTGTTATGTACACGAGAAATGAACATTGCATTCCTTACTTTTCAGGTTTATTACCTAATTCCCTTCTAGAAAAATAAACAAACACAAATGGAAAACTGAGTAATATCCTTTGTACACCGGGTTGCCCTTTCCGTGGGGAGAAAACGGAACAGTGAGTGTGTGAGTGTGTTTCACCTTTAAAGGTAACAAAAGCAGAACCATAGTCATTGTTGACACAGTAGTGGTCCTAAGAGTAGGAATAAGTTGAATGAGTAAATAAAGTAGTATCAGTGATACCTTCTGTTGTACGGCTCCTGGGGGAGAAAGGTCTGATCTGTGGCATGTAAACACTGCTTTGAGGCCTTGGCCCTATAGTCATGTGTTGATTAGTATCTCAACATGAGTGTTTTCTGTTGGCATTTTGAATGACTGCATATGACATGTCACCACCCACAGAGAGATGTATTGATCATGTGTTCAGAGCTGGACTGTACACTGCCCACCCTACCATGGGAGGGGTGTGGCTGCTGTTGGCTGTTGGTCATCAGGTCATTCCTCACCAGCGCCCCCTGCTGGTCAACACCAGTCATAGCCATGCTGTCCAGCACTCTCTGGTAAAACATGTGTTCCACTGTTGAAAAAACACTCTACTGCCGTCCCTTTAGTTTCGGAGAACAATCCAGGAAGATTTGGACCATTTACCAACACCCCATTGGTCTGATTTGAACCTGAGGCTGTCTAACCCCTACCTGCTCCTTAATGACCTGTCTCTGTACTGTCTAACCCCTACCTGCTCCTTAATGACCTGTCTCTGTACTGTCTAACCCCTACCTGCTCCTTAATGACCTGTCTCTGTACTGTCTAACCCCTACCTGCTCCTTAATGACCTGTCTCTGTACTGTCTAACCCCTACCTGCTCCTTAATGACCTGTCTCTGTACTGTCTAACCCCTACCTGCTCCTTAATGACCTGTCTAACCCCTACCTGCTCCTTAATGACCTGTCTCTGTACTGTCTAACCCCTACCTGCTCCTTCATGACCTGTCTCTGTACTGTCTAACCCCTACCTGCTCCTTAATGACCTGTCTCTGTACTGTCTAACCCCTACCTGCTCCTTAATGACCTGTCTAACCCCTACCTGCTCCTTAATGACCTGTCTCTGTACTGTCTAACCTCTACCTGCTCCTTAATGACCTGTCTAACCCCTACCTGCTCCTTAATGACCTGTCTCTGTACTGTCTAACCCCTACCTGCTCCTTAATGACCTGTCTCTGTCCTGTCTAACCCCTACCTGCTCCTTAATGACCTGTCTCTGTACTGTCTAACCCCTACCTGCTCCTTAATGACCTGTCTCTGTACTGTCTAACCCCTACCTGCTCCTTAATGACCTGTCTCTGTTCTGTCTAACCCCTACCTGCTCCTTAATGACCTGTCTCTGTACTGTCTAAGCCCTACCTGCTCCTTAATGACCTGTCTCTGTACTGTCTAACCCCTACCTGCTCCTTAATGACCTGTCTCTGTACTGTCTAACCCCTACCTGCTCCTTAATGACCTGTCTCTGTACTGTCTAACCCCTACCTGCTCCTTAATGACCTGTCTCTGTACTGTCTAACCCCTACCTGCTCCTTAATGACCTGTCTCTGTACTGTCTAACCCCTACCTGCTCCTTAATGACCTGTCTCTGTACTGTCTAACCCCTACCTGCTCCTTAATGACCTGTCTCTGTACTGTCTAACCCCTACCTGCTCCTTAATGACCCGTCTCTGTACTGTCTAACCCTGTGGTGGAAATCTATGTGAATAAGAAGGCAAATTATCAATCAATAAGAACTGTCACACATGAACTCAATTAAGTTTGAAGATTTATCAAGCAAGCAGAACACAATGAACAAATACAAGTAGACAAGTACACAAGTGGCCAAACAGACAAATTAACAGACAGTCAGACAACAGACAGACAACAGACAGACAAAGCTTTGTCGGGAGGCCCGAATCCTATGAGTTGAGGATAGGGAAGTCCACCGTAATGCTGGCAACACTCATTATTTATCCCTTCTTAGGACTGCCCCTAAGACACTGTCTTTCACTCCAATGATGCAAGTCTTGACCACCTGGCTCCACCACCCCCATCTCCAGCACGGGAACAGAGGAACTCTCGTTCAGGCAGATAAAGCCAGAGGTGTTGAACCAGGAGCGGCCAAGTCTTTGATCCAGCTCAATAGTTGTATGCCAACCCCCCTTCAACAACTGTAGGCTGCAATAGCCACTGTCCCCCGCTGTGAGATAAACATTACAATTGGTCAAGCAGGATAAGGATAAGGACCAGACCCCTCAGGACAATAGGACAAAAGGGTGATAGGGAGAATTACATGGGGGGGGTCACAAGGTCAAATTAACAGAGAGTGATAGAAGGGACAACATATGATTTTTCAATTACAGAGGTGAGAGGAGAGGAATGGGGAGAGAGGTGAGAGGAGAGAGGTGAGAAGAGAGGAGCAGGGAGAGAGGAGCGGGGAGAGAGGTGAGAGGAGAGGAGCGGGGAGAGAGGTGAGAGGAGAGGAGCGGGATAGAGGTGAGAGGAGAGGAGCAGGGAGAGAGGTGAGAGGAGAGGAGCGGGGAGAGAGGTAAGAGGAGAGGAGAGGGGAGAGAGGTGAGAGGAGAGAGGTGAGAGGAGAGGAGCGGGGAGAGAGGTGAGAGGAGAGGAGCGGGGAGAGACGTGAGAGGAGAGGAGCGGGGAGAGAGGAGCGAGGAGAGAGGTGAGAGGAGAGGAGCGGGGAGAGAGGTGAGAGGAGAGGAGCGGGGAGAGAGGTGAGAGGAGAGGAGCGGGGATAGAGGTGAGAGGAGAGGAGCAGGGAGAGAGGTGAGAGGAGAGGAGCGGGGAGAGAGGTAAGAGGAGAGGAGAGGGGAGAGAGGTGAGAGGAGAGAGGTGAGAGGAGAGGAGCGGGGAGAGAGGTGAGAGGAGAGGAACGGGGAGAGAGGTGAGAGGAGAGAGGTGAGAGAGAGAGGAGCAGGGAGAGGAGAGGAGCGGGGAGAGAGGTGAGAGGAGAGGAGCAGGGAGAGAGGTGAGAGGAGAGGAGCGGGGAGAGAGGTAAGAGGAGAGGAGAGGGGAGAGAGGTGAGAGGAGAGAGGTGAGAGGAGAGGAGCGGGGAGAGAGGTGAGAGGAGAGGAGCGGGGAGAGAGGTGAGAGGAGAGGAGCGGGGAGAGAGGTGAGAGGAGAGGAGCGGGGAGAGAGGTGAGAGGAGAGGAACGGGGAGAGAGGTGAGAGGAGAGGAGCGGGGAGAGAGGTGAGAGGAGAGGAGCGGGGAGAGAGGTGAGAGGAGAGGAGCAGGGAGAGAGGTGAGAGGAGAGGAGAGAGGAGAGAGGAGAGAGGTGAGAGGAGAGGAGCGGGGAGAGAGGTGAGAGGAGAGGAGCGGGGAGAGAGGTGAGAGGAGAGGAGAGAGGAGAGGAGTGGGGAGAAAGGTGAGAGGAGAGAGGAGAGGAGAGGAGCGGGGAGAGAGGTGAGAGGAGAGGAGCGGGGAGAGAGGTGAGAGGAGAGAGGTGAGAGGAGAGAGGAGCGGGGAGAGAGGTGAGAGGAGAGGAGCGGGGAGAGAGGTGAGAGGAGAGGAGCGGGGAGAGAGGTGAGAGGAGAGGAGAGAGGAGAGAGGTGAGAGGAGAGGAGCGGGGAGAGAGGTGAGAGGAGAGGAGCGGGGAGAGAGGTGAGAGGAGAGGAGAGAGGAGAGGAGAGGGAGAGAGGTGAGAGGAGAGAGGGAGAGGAGAGGAGCGGGGAGAGAGGTGAGAGGAGAGGAGCGGGGAGAGAGGTGAGAGGAGAGAGGTGAGAGGAGAGGAGCGGGGAGAGAGGTGAGAGGAGAGGAGCGGGGAGAGAGGTGAGAGGAGAGGAGCGGGGAGAGAGGTGAGAGGAGAGGAGCGGGGAGAGAGGTGAGAGGAGAGGAGCGGGGAGAGAGGTGAGAGGAGAGGAGCGGGGAGAGAGGAGCGGGGAGAGAGGTGAGAGGAGAGAGGTGAGAGGAGAGGAGCGGGGAGAGAGGTGAGAGGAGAGGAGCGGGGAGAGAGGTGAGAGGAGAGGAGCGGGGAGAGAGGTGAGAGGAGAGGAGCGGGGAGAGAGGTGAGAGGAGAGGAGCGGGGAGAGAGGAGCGGGGAGAGAGGTGAGAGGAGAGAGGTGAGAGGAGAGGAGCGGGGAGAGAGGTGAGAGGAGAGGAGCGGGGAGAGAGGTGAGAGGAGAGAGGTGAGAGGAGAGGAGCGGGGAGAGAGGTGAGAGGAGAGGAGCGGGGAGAGAGGAGAGAGGAGAGGAGCGGGGAGAGAGGTGAGAGGAGAGGAGCAGGGAGAGAGGTGAGAGGAGAGGAGCGGGGAGAGAGGTGAGAGGAGAGGAGAGGGGAGAGAGGTGAGAGGAGAGAGGTGAGAGGAGAGGAGCGGGGAGAGAGGTGAGAGGAGAGGAGCGGGGAGAGAGGTGAGAGGAGAGAGGTGAGAGGAGAGGAGCAGGAGAGAGGAGAGGAGCGGGGAGAGAGGTGAGAGGAGAGGAGCGGGGAGAGAGGTGAGAGGAGAGAGGGGAGAGGAGAGGAGAGGAGAGAGGAGCGGGGAGAGAGGTGAGAGGAGAGGAGCGGGGAGAGAGGTGAGAGGAGAGGAGCGGGGAGAGAGGTGAGAGGAGAGGAGCGGGGAGAGAGGTGAGAGGAGAGGAGCAGAGGAGAGAGGTGAGAGGAGAGGAGCGGGGAGAGAGGTGAGAGGAGAGGAGCGGGGAGAGAGGTGAGAGGAGAGGAGCGGGGAGAGAGGAGCGGGGAGAGAGGTGAGAGGAGAGGAGCGGGGAGAGAGGTGAGAGGAGAGGAGCGGGGAGAGAGGTGAGAGGAGAGGAGCGGGGAGAGAGGTGAGAGGAGAGGAGCGGGGAGAGAGGTGAGAGGAGAGGAGCGGGGAGAGAGGTGAGAGGAGAGAGGTGAGAGGAGAGGAGCGGGGAGAGAGGTGAGAGGAGAGGAGCGGGGAGAGAGGAGCGAGGAGAGAGGTGAGAGGAGAGGAGCGGGGAGAGAGGTGAGAGGAGAGGAGCGGGGAGAGAGGTGAGAGGAGAGGAGCGGGGAGAGAGGTGAGAGGAGAGGAGCGGGGAGAGAGGGAGAGGAGAGGAGAGAGGTGAGAGGAGAGGAGCGGGGAGAGAGGTGAGAGGAGAGGAGCGGGGAGAGAGGTGAGAGGAGAGGAGCGGGGAGAGAGGTGAGAGGAGAGGAGCGGGGAGAGAGGTGAGAGGAGAGGAGAGGGGAGAGAGGTGAGAGGAGGAGAGAGGTGAGAGGAGAGGAGCGGGGAGAGAGGTGAGAGGAGAGGAGCGGGGAGAGAGGAGCGAGGAGAGAGGTGAGAGGAGAGGAGCGGGGAGAGAGGTGAGAGGAGAGGAGCGGGGAGAGAGGTGAGAGGAGAGGAGCGGGGAGAGAGGTGAGAGGAGAGGAGCGAGGGAGAGAGGTGAGAGGAGAGGAGCGGGGAGAGAGGTGAGAGGAGAGGAGCGGGGAGAGAGGTGAGAGGAGAGAGGTGAGAGGAGAGGAGCGGGGAGAGAGGTGAGAGGAGAGGAGCGGGGAGAGAGGTGAGAGGAGAGGAGCGGGGAGAGAGGTGAGAGGAGAGGAGCGGGAGAGTGAGAGGAGAGGAGCGGGGAGAGAGGTGAGAGGAGAGGAGCGGGGAGAGAGGTGAGAGGAGAGGAGCGGGGAGAGAGGTGAGAGGAGAGGAGCGGGGAGAGAGGTGAGAGGAGAGGAGAGAGGTGAGAGGAGAGGAGCGGGGAGAGAGGTGAGAGGAGAGGAGCGGGGAGAGAGGTGAGAGGAGAGGAGCAGGGAGAGAGGTGAGAGGAGAGGAGCGGGGAGAGAGGTGAGAGGAGAGGAGCGGGGAGAGAGGTGAGAGGAGAGGAGCGGGGAGAGAGGTGAGAGGAGAGGAGAGAGGAGAGAGGGAGAGGAGAGGGAGAGGAGAGAGGAGAGGAGAGGAGCGGGGAGAGAGGTGAGAGGAGAGGAGCGGGGAGAGAGGTGAGAGGAGAGAGGTGAGAGGAGAGAGGAGCGGGGAGAGAGGTGAGAGGAGAGGAGCGGGGAGAGAGGTGAGAGGAGAGGAGCGGGGAGAGAGGTGAGAGGAGAGGAGAGAGGAGAGAGGTGAGAGGAGAGGAGCGGGGAGAGAGGTGAGAGGAGAGGAGCGGGGAGAGAGGTGAGAGGAGAGGAGAGAGGAGAGGAGGGGGAGAGAGGTGAGAGGAGAGAGGGAGAGGAGAGGAGCGGGGAGAGAGGTGAGAGGAGAGGAGCGGGGAGAGAGGTGAGAGGAGAGGAGCGGGGAGAGAGGTGAGAGGAGAGGAGCGGGGAGAGAGGTGAGAGGAGAGGAGCGGGAGAGAGGTGAGAGGAGAGGAGCGGGGAGAGAGGTGAGAGGAGAGGAGCGGGGAGAGAGGTGAGAGGAGAGGAGCAGGGAGAGGAGCGGGGAGAGAGGTGAGAGGAGAGGAGCGGGGAGAGAGGTGAGAGGAGAGGAGCGGGGAGAGAGGTGAGAGGAGAGGAGCGGGGAGAGAGGTGAGAGGAGAGGAGCGGGGAGAGAGGTGAGAGGAGAGGAGCGGGGAGAGAGGTGAGAGGAGAGGAGAGGGGAGAGAGGTGAGAGGAGAGAGGTGAGAGGAGAGGAGCGGGGAGAGAGGTGAGAGGAGAGGAGCGGGGAGAGAGGTGAGAGGAGAGAGGTGAGAGGAGAGGAGAGGAGAGAGGAGCGGGGAGAGAGGTGAGAGGAGAGAGGTGAGAGGAGAGGAGCGGGGAGAGAGGTGAGAGGAGAGAGGTGAGAGGAGAGGAGAGGAGGAGAGGAGCGGGGAGAGAGGTGAGAGGAGAGGAGCGGGGAGAGAGGTGAGAGGAGAGGAGCGGGGAGAGAGGTGAGAGGAGAGGAGCGGGGAGAGAGGTGAGAGGAGAGGAGCAGGGAGAGAGGTGAGAGGAGAGGAGCGGGGAGAGAGGTGAGAGGAGAGGAGCGGGGAGAGAGGTGAGAGGAGAGGAGAGGGGAGAGAGGTGAGAGGAGAGGAGCGGGGAGAGAGGTGAGAGGAGAGGAGAGAGGAGAGGAGGGGAGAAGGTGAGAGGAGAGAGGAGAGGAGCGGGGAGAGAGGAGCGGGGAGAGAGGTGAGAGGAGAGAGGTGAGAGGAGAGGAGCGGGGAGAGAGGTGAGAGGAGAGGAGCGGGGAGAGAGGTGAGAGGAGAGAGGTGAGAGGAGAGGAGCGGGGAGAGAGGTGAGAGGAGAGGAGCGGGGAGAGAGGTGAGAGGAGAGGAGCGGGGAGAGAGGTGAGAGGAGAGGAGCGGGGAGAGAGGTGAGAGGAGAGGAGCGGGGAGAGAGGTGAGAGGAGAGGAGCGGGGAGAGAGGTGAGAGGAGAGGAGCGGGGAGAGAGGTGAGAGGAGAGGAGCGGGGAGAGAGGTGAGAGGAGAGAGGAGAGGAGGGAGAGAGGTGAGAGGAGAGGAGCGGGGAGAGAGGTGAGAGGAGAGGAGCGGGAGAGGAGAGGAGAGAGGAGAGGAGCGGGGAGAGAGGTGAGAGGAGAGGAGCGGGGAGAGAGGTGAGAGGAGAGGAGCGGGGAGAGAGGTGAGAGGAGAGGAGCGGGGAGAGAGGTGAGAGGAGAGGAGCGGGGAGAGAGGTGAGAGGAGAGGAGCGGGGAGAGAGGTGAGAGGAGAGGAGCGGGGAGAGAGGTGAGAGGAGAGGAGCGGGGAGAGAGGTGAGAGGAGAGGAGCGGGGAGAGAGGTGAGAGGAGAGGAGCGGGGAGAGAGGTGAGAGGAGAGGAGCGGGGAGAGAGGTGAGAGGAGAGGAGCGGGGAGAGAGGTGAGAGGAGAGGAGCGGGGAGAGAGGTGAGAGGAGAGGAGCGGGGAGAGAGGTGAGAGGAGAGGAGCGGGGAGAGAGGTGAGAGGAGAGGAGCGGGAGAGAGGTGAGAGGAGAGGAGCGGGGAGAGAGGTGAGAGGAGAGGAGCGGGGAGAGAGGAGAGGAGAGAGGTGAGAGGAGAGGAGCGGGGAGAGAGGTGAGAGGAGAGGAGCGGGGAGAGAGGTGAGAGGAGAGGAGGGGAGAGGAGAGGAGAGGAGGAGAGGAGCGGGGAGAGAGGTGAGAGGAGAGGAGCGGGGAGAGAGGTGAGAGGAGAGGAGCGGGGAGAGAGGTGAGAGGAGAGGAGCGGGGAGAGAGGTGAGAGGAGAGGAGCGGGGAGAGAGGTGAGAGGAGAGGAGCGGGGAGAGAGGTGAGAGGAGAGGAGCGGGGAGAGAGGTGAGAGGAGAGGAGCGGGGAGAGAGGTGAGAGGAGAGGAGCGGGGAGAGAGGTGAGAGGAGAGGAGCGGGGAGAGAGGTGAGAGGAGAGGAGCGGGAGAGGAGAGGAGCGGGGAGAGAGGTGAGAGGAGAGGAGCGGGGAGAGAGGTGAGAGGAGAGGAGCGGGGAGAGAGGTGAGAGGAGAGGAGCGGGGAGAGAGGTGAGAGGAGAGGAGCGGGGAGAGAGGTGAGAGGAGAGGAGGGGGAGAGAGGTGAGAGGAGAGAGGTGAGAGGAGAGGAGCGGGGAGAGAGGTGAGAGGAGAGGAGCGGGGAGAGAGGAGAGAGGAGAGAGGTGAGAGGAGAGGAGCGGGGAGAGAGGTGAGAGGAGAGGAGCGGGGAGAGAGGTGAGAGGAGAGGAGCGGGGAGAGAGGTGAGAGGAGAGGAGCGGGGAGAGAGGTGAGAGGAGAGGAGCGGGGAGAGAGGTGAGAGGAGAGGAGCGGGGAGAGAGGTGAGAGGAGAGGAGCGGGGAGAGAGGTGAGAGGAGAGGAGCGGGGAGAGAGGTGAGAGGAGAGGAGCGGGGAGAGAGGTGAGAGGAGAGGAGCGGGGAGAGAGGTGAGAGGAGAGGAGGGAGAGAGAGTGAGAGGAGAGGAGCGGGGAGAGAGGTGAGAGGAGAGGAGCGGGGAGAGAGGTGAGAGGAGAGGAGCGGGGAGAGAGGTGAGAGGAGAGGAGCGGGGAGAGAGGTGAGAGGAGAGGAGCGGGGAGAGAGGTGAGAGGAGAGGAGCGGGGAGAGAGGTGAGAGGAGAGGAGCGGGGAGAGAGGTAGAGGAGAGGAGAGGGGAGAGAGGTGAGAGGAGAGAGGTGAGAGGAGAGGAGCGGGGAGAGAGGTGAGAGGAGAGGAGCGGGGAGAGAGGTGAGAGGAGAGGAGCGGGGAGAGAGGTGAGAGGAGAGGAGCGGGGAGAGGTGAGAGGAGAGGAGCGGGGAGAGAGGTGAGAGGAGAGGAGCGGGGAGAGAGGTGAGAGGAGAGGAGCGGGGAGAGAGGTGAGAGGAGAGGAGCGGGGAGAGAGTGGAGGAGAGGAGAGAGGTGAGAGGAGAGGAGCGGGGAGAGAGGTGAGAGGAGAGGAGCGGGGAGAGAGGTGAGAGGAGAGGAGCGGGAGAGAGGTGAGAGGAGAGGAGCGAGGGAGAGAGGTGAGAGGAGAGGAGCGGGGAGAGAGGTGAGAGGAGAGGAGCGGGGAGAGAGATGAGAGGAGAGGAGAGAGGAGAGGAGGGGGAGA
>JANIIK010000789.1:0-25000 GCA_027704905.1 Muraenolepis orangiensis
ACAGAAGTTGTGTCCACATGGAATGGTAGCTGGACTCTTGAACACATCCAGATAGACGGGACAGGAAAAGTTCTCCTCAGACCAGGAAGTGTTTGCAGAGGCCATTCCTACAGATTGTTTGAATCCAGTTTAAAAAACATAGACTTTTAAACATATTAAGTGTTTAGACAACGGTTTAAACTGGTTCCAATGTTCCTGAATTTGTATATATCTCTATCTATTTTAGTCATGGAGTAGCATAGGGCTTCATATAAACATATAATACACATCTAATACTACATGAACTTAACAATGGTCCACCATCAAAGTGTGTCCGTTGGAACAGGCTCCCTGGTGCAGAACTAACTCTTTGAAGCCCTTGGTCAACACTCACTACTCACCTTAGAACGCTGTCCACCGCTTAGTTTGGACAAAGGCTGCTTTCCTTTGAACTCTCTCTCTCCGCCGAGAGCAACGAGCTATGAGCAACGAGAGAGAGAGAAGAGAGAGAGAGAGAGAGAGAGAGAGAGAGAGAGATAGAGAGAGAGAGAGAGAGAGAGAGAGAGAGAGAGAGAGAGAGAGAGAGAGAGAGAGAGAGAGAGAGAGAGGAAGATAGATTTTTCAGGGTGTGTGTGTGTGGGAGTAGAGAGGAAGATGTGTCACTCATAATAGATTACATTCTAATCGACATGTACTGACAAAGTACCTATTCTACTGAGTACATGTACTGACAATGAACCTAATATACTGAGTTAAAGTACTTACAAAGTACCTATTATACTGAGTACAAGTCATGACAATGTACCTATTATACTGAGTTTAAAGTACTGACTAAGTACCTATTGTACTGAGTACAAGTCCTGACACTGTAACCTATTCTACTGAGTACATGTACTGACAATGTACCTATTATACAGAGTACATGTACTGAACAATGTACCTATTTTACTGAGTTCAAGTACTGACAATGTACCTATTATACTAAGTACATGTACTGACAATGTAACTATTATACTAGTTACAACTACTGAAAATTTACCTATTCTACTGAGTACATGTTCTGACAATGTACCTATTATACAGAGTACATGTACTGACAATGTAACTATTCAACTGAGTACATGAACGGAGAATGTGCCTGTTATACTGAGTACAAGTACTGACAATGTACCTATTCTACTGAGTACATGTACTGAGAATGTACCTATTCTACTGAGTACAAGTATTGGCAATGTACCTATTATACTGAGTTAAAGTACTGACAATGTACCTTTTCTCCTCAGTACAAGTACTGAGAATGTATCAATTATACTGAGTAAAGGTATGAAAAGTACCTATTATACTGAGTACATGAACTGACAATGTACCTATTTACTGAGTACACGTCCTGACAATGTACCTATTCTACTGAGTACATGTACTTACAATGTACCTATTATACAGAGTACATGTACTGACAATGTACTATTTCTCTCTCTCTTTCCGGCGCTGCTACGAGCGGCAGCCAGCAACAGTTGCTCCCCCTCCCCTCTTACTTTTAGTTATTTATTCTTATATTATTGTTGTTTTTATTATAGTTTTTGTTTAGTAGCTGTGCAACCCTCAGCCAGCTATGTGTTAGGGAAGTTTTTGCCGTGTTTCTCATTCTGGGGACACTGTTACTGAACCGCGTCTCCGTCGTGGCTCAACATTACGGCGGAGCCATTGTCTACGCGCGGAGTCAACTGTTGTCGCTACAACAGACCTCGCTGCTACGGGAGAGGCCCGACATCCCCGACCTCCCCAGGGAGCTGAGGAGGACGTACAGGGGATGCAAGGCTGGACGTAAACAGCAGGAGAGAGACAGCGGGAGAGGAAGCGGAGATATAAACCATATCTCCCTTCCATCACCATGGGGAACGTGAGGTCGCTGGCGAATAAGATGGACGAGCTAGCGGGCCTGGTGATGACCCAGCGGGTGTACCGGGAGAGCAGCGTGCTTTGTTTCACGGAGACGTGGCTCAACGAGGACACCCCTGGACTCTAATGTTACCGTGGACGGCTTTCTAACCGTCCGGAGCGGACAGGACGCACCGCTGAGAGTGGCAAGAGGAAAGGTGGGGGACTTGCCTATTCTCGTTAACAACAAGTGGTGTAAACCCTGGACATGTTACTGTGAAGGAACGTGTGTGTAGCCCGGACATTTGAACTGCTGGCCGTGAGTCTGCGGCCATACTATCTGCCGCGAGAGTTCTCCCATGTGCTTCTTGTTATTGTTAACATTCCACCGTCGGCAAACGCGGCGCTCGCGTGTGACGTCACCCATTCCGCCGTCGCGAGACTTCAGACACAGCACCCTGAAGCATTCATCGCGATATCTGGGGACTTTAACCACGTGACTCTGGCTGCAACACTGCCCACCTTCAAGCAGTTTGTGGACTGTCCCACCAGGGAAAATAAGACACTGGAACCTGCTGTATGCCAATGTTAAGGAGGCATACAGCGCCACTGCCCTTCCTCCTCTTGGAAGGTCAGACCACAACCTCATCCACCTGCAGCCCCTGTATAGGCCTCTAGTACAGCGGCTGCCTGTGACCACAAGGACTGTGAGGAGATGGTCACAGGAGGCCGATGAGGACTTGCGGGGCTGCTTTGAGTCAACAGACTGGGATTTCCTCTGTGATTTGCATGGAGAGGACCTTGATGATCTCACGGAATGTATAACAGGGTACATCAACTTCTGTGTGGACAGTGTTGTTCCCACAGAGACTGTACGCTGTTTCCCACAACAACAAGCCATGGGTCACCCGAGACATCAAGGTCCTGCTCAATGAGAAGAAGAGGGCCTTCAGAGATGGGGATAGGGAGCAGATGAGGCGGGTTCAGAGGGAGCTGAAGGAGAGGATCCAGCAGGGCAAGACAACTACAGGAGGAAGCTGGAGCACAAACTTCAGCAGAACAACCTGAAGGATGTGTGGAGTGGCATGAGGAGCATCACTGGCTACAAACAACCTGGTAGCCAGACAATAGGGGGGGGTCCCTGATCGGGCCAACGAGTTGAATTTGTTTTTCAATAGATTCAATGAGTGGGCTCCGGTCTACCCCCCCTCCCCCAGCCCCTCTACAACCATTCCCTCCAGCCCCCCAGCCCTGCTGTCCCCCCTCCCCCCACCGTCCCTCTCCAGCATCAACATACCTGTTCTCTCTCCCCCACCACCACTACCTCACCCCTCCCCCATCAACACACAGTGACTCTTCCAGCCCCCACACACGGCACACATACCTTCACAGCTGAGCAGGTGAGGAAAGTGCTGTGCAGGCTCCATCCAGGCAAGGCTGCAGGTCCTGACGGCGTCAGCCCGAGGGTCCTCAAAACATGTGCTGCCCAGCTGAGTGGAGTCCTGCAGTACATCTTCAACCTGAGCATGAGACTGGAGAGGGTCCCTGTGCTGTGGAAGACATCCTGCCTGGTGCCGGTTCCGAAGAAGGCACGTCCCAGCACCTCAAACGACTACAGACCGGTGGCGCTGACGTCCCACGTGGCGAAATCCTTTGAGAGGCTGGTCCTGACGCTTCTTCGGCCCCTGGTCAGATCATCGCTGGACCCTCTTCAGTTTGCCTACCAGCCGAAACTGGGAGTGGAGGACGCCATCATCTTCCTGCTCCATCGTGCCTACGCCCACTTGGACAGACCCGGGAGCACTGTGAGAATCATGTTTTTCGACTTCTCCAGTGCGTTCAACACCATCCGGCCTGCCCTGCTGGGAAGTAAGCTGACGGCGATGAAGGTGGACTCTTCCCTGGTGTCCTGGATTACTGACTATTTGACGGGTCGTCCACAGTTTGTCAGACTGCAGGACTGTGTGTCTGACACTGTGGTCAGCAGCACTGGTGCTCCACAGGGAACTGTTCTTTCCCCATTCCTGTTCACCCTGTACACCTCAGACTTCCAGTACAACTCTGTGTCCTGCCATCTGCAGAAGTTCTCGGACGACTCTGCAGTTGTTGGTTGTGTCAGCGAGGGAAACGATGAGGAGTACAGGGGCGTCGTGGACTCCTTCGTTGAGTGGTGTGAGCTGAACCATATGCAGCTCAACACTGACAAGACGAAGGAGATGGTGGTGGACTTCCGCAGGAGGAAATCCACACCCACACCCATTTCCATCAAGGGTGTGTCCGCTGAAGCTGTCCAGGAATATAAATACCTGGGAGTTCATCTGGACAACAAACTGGTCTGGGCCAAGAACTCTGAGGCGGTTTACAAGAAGGGCCAGAGCCGTCTTTACTTCCTGCGGAGGCTCCGGTCCTTCAACGTTTGCAACAAGATGCTGAATGTGTTCTACCAGTCGGTGGTAGCCAGTGCCATCTTCTCCGGTGTCGTGTGCTGGGGAAGCAGGTTGAGATCAGCAGACGCCAACAAGATCAGCAGGATTGTCAGGAAGGCTGGCGCTGTCCTGGGGGTCCAGCTCGGACTCCTTGTTGGTGGTGTCTGAGAGAAGGAGCTGCGCACAGCTGTGCGCAGCTCCTTCTCTCAGACACCACCAACAAGGAGTCCGAGCTGGACCCCCAGGACAGCGCCAGCCTTCCTGACAATCCTGCTGATCTTGTTGGCGTCTGCTGATCTCAACCTGCTTCCCCAGCACACGACTCCGGAGAAGATGGCACTGGCTACCACCGACTGGTAGAACACATTCAGCATCTTGTTGCAAACGTTGAAGGACCGGAGCCTCCGCAGGAAGTAAAGACGGCTCTGGCCCTTCTTGTAAACCGCCTCAGAGTTCTTGGCCCAGACCAGTTTGTTGTCCAGATGAACTCCCAGGTATTTATATTCCTGGACAGCTTCAGCGGACACACCCTTGATGGAAATGGGTGTGGGTGTGGATTTCCTCCTGCGGAAGTCCACCACCATCTCCTTCGTCTTGTCAGTGTTGAGCTGCATATGGTTCAGCTCACACCACTCAACGAAGGAGTCCACGACGCCCCTGTACTCCTCATCGTTTCCCTCGCTGACACAACCAACAACTGCAGAGTCGTCCGAGAACTTCTGCAGATGGCAGGACACAGAGTTGTACTGGAAGTCTGAGGTGTACAGGGTGAACAGGAATGGGGAAAGAACAGTTCCCTGTGGAGCACCAGTGCTGCTGACCACAGTGTCAGACACACAGTCCTGCAGTCTGACAAACTGTGGACGACCCGTCAAATAGTCAGTAATCCAGGACACCAGGGAAGAGTCCACCTTCATCGCCGTCAGCTTACTTCCCAGCAGGGCAGGCCGGATGGTGTTGAACGCACTGGAGAAGTCGAAAAACATGATTCTCACAGTGCTCCCGGGTCTGTCCAAGTGGGCGTAGGCACGATGGAGCAGGAAGATGATGGCGTCCTCCACTCCCAGTTTCGGCTGGTAGGCAAACTGAAGAGGGTCCAGCGATGATCTGACCAGGGGCCGAAGAAGCGTCAGGACCAGCCTCTCAAAGGATTTCGCCACGTGGGACGTCAGCGCCACCGGTCTGTAGTCGTTTGAGGTGCTGGGACGTGCCTTCTTCGGAACCGGCACCAGGCAGGATGTCTTCCACAGCACAGGGACCCTCTCCAGTCTCATGCTCAGGTTGAAGATGTACTGCAGGACTCCACTCAGCTGGGCAGCACATGTTTTGAGGACCCTCGGGCTGACGCCGTCAGGACCTGCAGCCTTGCCTGGATGGAGCCTGCAGAGCACTTTCCTCACCTGCTCAGCTGTGAAGGTATGTGTGCCGTGTGTGGGGGCTAGAAGAGTCACTGTTGTTGATGGGGGCGGGGTGAGGTAGTGGTGGTGGGGGAGAGAGAACAGGTATGTTGTTGCTGGAGAGGGACGGTGGGGGAGGGGGGACAGCAGGGCTGGGGGGCTGGAGGGGAATCGTTGTAGAGGGGCTGGGGGAGGGGGGGTAGACCGGAGCCCACTCATTGAATCTATTGAAAAACAAATTCAACTCGTTGGCCCGATCAGGACCCCCCCCTATTGTCTGGCTACCAGGTTGTTTGTAGCCAGTGATGCTCCTCATGCCACTCCACACATCCTTCAGGTTGTTCTGCTGAAGTTTGTGCTCCAGCTTCCTCCTGTAGTTGTCTTTGCCCTGCTGGATCCTCTCCTTCAGCTCCCTCTGAACCCGCCTCATCTGCTCCCTATCCCCATCTCTGAAGGCCCTCTTCTTCTCATTGAGCAGGACCTTGATGTCTCGGGTGACCCATGGCTTGTTGTTGGGGAAACAGCGTACAGTCTCTGTGGGAACAACACTGTCCACACAGAAGTTGATGTACCCTGTTATACATTCCGTGAGATCATCAAGGTCCTCTCCATGCAAATCACAGAGGAAATCCCAGTCTGTTGACTCAAAGCAGCCCCGCAAGTCCTCATCGGCCTCCTGTGACCATCTCCTCACAGTCCTTGTGGTCACAGGCAGCCACTGTACTAGAGGCCTATACAGGGGCTGCAGGTGGATGAGGTTGTGGTCTGACCTTCCAAGAGGAGGAAGGGCAGTGGCGCTGTATGCCTCCTTAACATTGGCATACAGCAGGTCCAGTGTCTTATTTTCCCTGGTGGGACAGTCCACAAACTGCTTGAAGGTGGGCAGTGTTGCAGCCAGAGTCACGTGGTTAAAGTCCCCAGATATCGCGATGAATGCTTCAGGGTGCTGTGTCTGAAGTCTCGCGACGGCGGAATGGGTGACGTCACACGCGAGCGCCGCGTTTGCAGACGGTGGAATGTAAACAATAACAAGAAGCACATGGGAGAACTCACGCGGCAGATAGTATGGCCGCAGACTCACGGCCAGCAGTTCAATGTCCGGGCTACACACACGTTCCTTCACAGTAACATGTCCAGGGTTACACCACTTGTTGTTAACGAGAATAGCAAGTCCCCCACCTTTCCTCTTGCCACTCTCACGGTGCGTCCTGTCCGCCCGGACGGTTAGAAAGCCGTCCACGGTAACATTAGAGTCCGGGGTGTCCTCGTTGAGCCACGTCTCCGTGAAACAAAGCACGCTGCTCTCCCGGTACACCCGCTGGGTCATCACCAGGCCCGCTAGCTCGTCCATCTTATTCGCCAGCGACCTCACGTTCCCCATGGTGATGGAAGGGAGATATGGTTTATATCTCCGCTTCCTCTCCCGCTGTCTCTCCTGCTGTTTACGTCCAGCCTTGCATCCCCTGTACGTCCTCCTCAGCTCCCTGGGGAGGTCGGGGATGTCGGGCCTCTCCCGTAGCAGCGAGGTCTGTTGTAGCGACAACAGTTGACTCCGCGCGTAGACAATGGCTCCGCCGTAATGTTGAGCCACGACGGAGACGCGGTTCAGTAACAGTGTCCCCAGAATGAGAAACACGGCAAAAACTTCCCTAAACATAGCTGGCTGAGGGTTGCACAGCTACTAAACAAAAAACTATAATAAAAACAACAATAATATAAGAATAAATAACTAAAAAGTAAGAGGGGAGGGGGAGCAACTGTTGCTGGCTGCCGCTCGTAGCAGCGCCGGAAGAGAGAGAGAAATAGGTACATTGTCAGTACATGTACTCTGTATAATAGGTACATTGTAAGTACATGTACTCAGTAGAATAGGTACATTGTCAGGACGTGTACTCAGTACAATAGGTACATTGTCAGTTCATGTACTCAGTATAATAGGTACTTTTTCAGTACTTTTACTCAGTATAATTGATACATTCTCAGTACTTGTACTGAGGAGAAAAGGTACATTGTCAGTACTTTAACTCAGTATAATAGGTACATTGCCAATACTTGTACTCAGTAGAATAGGTACATTCTCAGTACATGTACTCAGTAGAATAGGTACATTGTCAGTACTTGTACTCAGTATAACAGGCACATTCTCCGTTCATGTACTCAGTTGAATAGTTACATTGTCAGTACATGTACTCTGTATAATAGGTACATTGTCAGAACATGTACTCAGTAGAATAGGTAAATTTTCAGTAGTTGTACTTAGTATAATAGTTACATTGTCAGTACATGTACTTAGTATAATAGGTACATTGTCAGTACTTGAACTCAGTAAAATAGGTACATTGTCAGTACATGTACTCTGTATAATAGGTACATTGTCAGTACATGTACTCAGTAGAATAGGTACAGTGTCAGGACTTGTACTCAGTACAATAGGTACTTAGTCAGTACTTTAACTCAGTATAATAGGTACATTGTCATGACTTGTACTCAGTATAATAGGTACTTTGTAAGTACTTTAACTCAGTATATTAGGTTCATTGTCAGTACATGTACTCAGTAGAATAGGTACTTTGTCAGTACATGTCGATTAGAATGTAATCTATTATGAGTGACACATCTTCCTCTCTACTCCCACACACACACACCCTGAAAAATCTATCTTCCTCTCTCTCTCTCTCTCTCTCTCTCTCTCTCTCTCTCTCTCTCTCTCTCTCTCTCTCTCTCTCTCTCTCTCTCTCTCTCTCTCTCTCTCTCTCTCTCTCTCTCTCTCTCTCTCTCTCTCTCGTTGCTCATAGCTCGTTGCTCTCGGCGGAGAGAGAGAGTTCAAAGGAAAGCAGCCTTTGTCCAACTAAGCGGTGGACAGCGTTCTAAGGTGAGTAGTGAGTGTTGACCAAGGGCTTCAAAGAGTTAGTTCTGCACCAGGGAGCCTGTTCCAACGGACACACTTTGATGGTGGACCATTGTTAAGTTCATGTAGTATTAGATGTGTATTATATGTTTATATGAAGCCCTATGCTACTCCATGACTAAAATAGATAGAGATATATACAAATTCAGGAACATTGGAACCAGTTTAAACCGTTGTCTAAACACTTTAATATGTTTAAAAGTCTATGTTTTTTAAACTGGATTCAAACAATCTGTAGGAATGGCCTCTGCAAACACTTCCTGGTCTGAGGAGAACTTTTCCTGTCCCGTCTATCTGGATGTGTTCAAGAGTCCAGCTACCATTCCATGTGGACACAACTTCTGTTTGACGTTGTTCCGACCAAGTCGGTTCGGATATATCCCAACCAGAAACCGTGGATTAACGGCGATGTTCGCGCTGCCCTACATGCGCGTAACGCCGCCTTTGGTTCCGGGAATACGGAGGAATATACGAGAGCCCGTTACGACCTCCGTAAGACCATCGTCACTGCCAAGCGGGAGTATAAGGACAGAGTGGAAGATAAATTCAAGAAACACGATGCGAGGGGTATGTGGCAGGGGCTGCAGAAGATAACGAACTTCAGAGGGAGAACCAGTTGTGTAGAGAACTCCTCTACCTCCCTCCCAGGAGAGCTAAATACATTTTTTGCTCGGTTCGACGTAAACGGCAGCCCGCCGAAGCCAGCACCGACTGGGGAGACCAGCCAGCTGCGCATCTCGGAGGCGGATGTGCGCCGCACCTTTAAGCGGCTGAACATCCGTAAGGCGGCAGGCCCCGACGACATCCCGGGCCGCGTCCTCAGAGCATGCGCAGACCAGTTGGCAGGAGTCTTTGCAGACATCTTCAACCTCTCCCTGTCCCAGGCTGTTGTCCCCGCGGTCTTCAAGATATCCACCATCGTGCCTGTCCCTAAACAAACCAAGGTAACATGCCTGAATGACTACAGACCTGTGGCCCTCACCTCGATCGTTAGCAAATGCTTCGAGAGGTTGGTCAAGGACTTTATTTGCTCCGTGTTACCTACCACGCTGGACCCATGGCAATTTGCATATCGTCAAAATAGATCCACGGACGACGCATTGCATGGCCCTCCAAACTGACCTTTTCCCACTTGGAGGGGAAGAATTTTCTGTTATTGCGAATGCTGTTTGTGGACTACAGCTCAGTCATTCAACACAATAGTTCCTGCCCAAGCTCGACACAAGCTGAGAGGTCTATGCGTACCCCCATCCATGGGCAGCTGGATACTGAACCTCCTGTCGGCCCCGCCGCCAGGTGGTGAGGATGGGGGCAGCACCACATCAGAGCTCTGACCTCAACACGGAGCCCCCAGGGATGCGTGGTTGAAAAAGCCCTCTCCTCTCTCCCTCTACACCAGACTGCATGGCTATGCACAGCTCCAACGTCATCGTCAGAGTTTTGCTGAGACACGACAGTGACTGGCTGATCGCTCGGCGACGACGAGACAGCCTACAGGGAGGATTCGGATCGCTGGAGCGAGTGGTGCCAGGAGAACAGCCTCCCCCTCAACCGTCAAGAAGAACCAAGGAGCTGATCGTGACTTCAGGAGGCAGAGGGGAGAGCACAGCCCTATCTCCATCGACGGCGTTTGCATAGAAGGGTCCGCAGCTTCAAGTTTCTCGGCGTGCACATCTCCGAGGCCCTCACATGGTCCCACGCACTAACCACACACGTGGTGAAAAAGGCCACAACGCCGTATTTTTCTCAGGCGTCTGAAGAATTCAGCATGGGCCCCCGCATCCTGAGACATTCTACAACGGCACCATCGAGAGTGTTCTGACAGGGTGTATCACCGCCTGGTACGGGAACTGCACGGCACTCAGCGCAGAGCGCTTCAAAGGGTGGTGCGGACGGCCCAGTATAATCGTTGAGGTGAAGCTCCCCTCCCACCTGGACATTTTACAACCAGCGGTGCGTGGCCAAGGCCAAAAGAATTATAAAAGACATTGCCCACCCCAGCCACGAACTTTACTCACTATTACCGTCAGGCAGGCGATACCGCAGTATCAAGTGTCGTACAAATAGGCTTAGAGATAGCTTCCACAGTCAGGCCATCAGGCTGCTGAACAAGGGCGTATAACATATAACAATGTATATTTTATTACATTGATTTATATATATATATTGCTCTTTTCTGTGCTGATTTTTGCATTTTATAAATTGCATTTTTTATTTTTATTTTATATTCCTTATTCTATTTTTTATTCTATTTTTTATTCTATTTTTATCTATTTTTATTTTATCTTATTCTATAACTGCTGTCTGTCGTCGGGTATTGCACACAAGACAGGTTTTATTGCCTGGGACAGGGAGAGGTTGAAGATGTCTGCAAAGACTCCTGCCAACTGGTCTGCGCATGCTCTGAGGACGCGGCCCGGGATGTCGTCGGGGCCTGCCGCCTTACGGATGTTCAGCCGCTTAAAGGTGCGGCGCACATCCGCCTCCGAGATGCGCAGCTGGCTGGTCTCCCCAGTCGGTGCTGGCTTCGGCGGGCTGCCGTTTACGTCGAACCGAGCAAAAAATGTATTTAGCTCTCCTGGGAGGGAGGTAGAGGAGTTCTCTACACAACTGGTTCTCCCTCTGAAGTTCGTTATATTCTGCAGCCCCTGCCACATACCCCTCGCATCGTGTTTCTTGAATTTATCTTCCACTCTGTCCTTATACTCCCGCTTGGCAGTGACGATGGTCTTACGGAGGTCGTAACGGGCTCTCGTATATTCCTCCGTATTCCCGGAACCAAAGGCGGCGTTACGCGCATGTAGGGCAGCGCGAACATCGCCGTTAATCCACGGTTTCTGGTTGGGATATATCCGAACCGACTTGGTCGGAACAACGTCATCTATGCACTTCTTGATGAACCCGGTGACCGACGACGCGTACTCGTTGATGTTATTGTCCGAGGCAACGCGGAACATGTGCCAGTCAGCGTGATCAAAACAATCCTGCAGCGTAGAATCTGATTGGTCCGACCAGCATTGGACCTCCCTCACAGCGATCGGTTGCTGCTTCAGTCTCTGCCTATAGGCGGGGAGCAGCTGGATAGAGCGGTGATCTGATTTGCCGAACGGTGGGCGGAGGAGGGCCTTGTAGCCATCACGGAAGGGAGTGTAGCAGTGGTCGAGGATCCGCTCGCCCCGTGTGTTGCTCTTTATGTGTTGGTAGAACTTCGGGAGAACCTTCTTCAGGTTCGCCTTC
Source organism: Muraenolepis orangiensis (assembly GCA_027704905.1). Taxonomy (NCBI): domain Eukaryota; kingdom Metazoa; phylum Chordata; class Actinopteri; order Gadiformes; family Muraenolepididae; genus Muraenolepis; species Muraenolepis orangiensis. The sequence continues at coordinate 11,826 of JANIIK010000789.1, forward strand.
TTGAAGTCCCCCGCTACGATGAGAGCAGCCTCGGGGTGGGCCGACTCCTGTTCGCTGATAGCCCCGTACAGTTCCTTCAGCGCTGTGTCCGTGTTGGCTTGTGGGGGAATGTAAACAGCGGTCACGGTTACCGCTGTAAACTCCCGGGGTAGCCAGTATGGACGGCACATAAGCATCAGGTACTCCAGGTCCGGGGAACAGAAAGACTTGAGGGGATGTACATGACTTTGGTTGCACCAAGATCTGTTTATCATGAGACATACCCCCCCTCCGCGATCTTTACCGGAGAGAGCCTTTGTTCTGTCCGCCCGGTGTACGGAAAATCCCGTCGGCTCGATAGCTGCGTCGGTAACCCCCTCCGACATCCATGTCTCCGTAAGGCAGATAATGCAATTGTCCCTAGTTTCCCGGTGGAATTGAATACGAGCCTGTAGTTCGCTTAACTTATTGTCCAGAGACTGTACATTAGCCAGTAGAATGGTGGGTAGTGGGGGGCGATCGGATCGACATCTCAGCCTGACTAGCACGCCGGCTCGCTTCCCTCGCTTCCTCCGGCGACGCTTGCGCGTAATCGTGCCCAAAATGGACGGAGATAATCCAGCTGTGACTTCGTGCGGGACGTCCGAGTCGAAAGAGTGAAAAAACTCCGGTAGGCGGCGAGCGACTGTCGATCTGATCTCCCAAAGTGTGCAAAAGTTATAAGTGAACTTGCTGCTAACATCCTGAACTAAAAAAGTTGCAATAAAAAGAATAAATAACAAAAAACTGCGTCGTCGTGCGGGAGCTCGCGACACGGCAGCCATCTCGTACGGCGCCATACTCCACACGCGAAGACAGCTAGAGGTGGTGAATGCCTAATAAGATGGCTCCAGAGGGAGAGATTGTTGGTGAGGAAAAAACGATGCCCTGTGTGCAACTACAGAATGAAATTAAAACAAACCAACACGACCAAGGATGTGTCAGGGCAGGGTAGAGGTATAGGACCTGAAAGCAGAGTGACAGAAGCCAGGTACAACAGGTGTTTATATAGCTCTATATATATATATATATAGCCTGTCCATTGACTCCTCGATTCAATTTACAAATGCGTGAATATGACATCTTCGGGAAAAAAGATGACTGACAACCCAACACACATCCAATACATCTCAGGTACACTGACCATTGCACCATCATGGACGCACCGAGAGAGTGGCAAGAGGAAAGGTGGGGGACTTGCTATTCTCGTTAACAACAAGTGGTGGAACCCTGGACATGTTACTGTGAAGGAACGTGTGTGTAGCCCGGACATTGAACTGCTGGCCGTGGGTCTGCGGCCATACTATCTGCCGCGAGAGTTCTCGCACGTGCTCCTTGTTGTTGTTTACATTCCACCGTCGGCAAACGCGGTGCTCGCGTCTGACGTCATCCACTCCGTTGTCGCGAGACTTCAGACACAGCACCCTGAAGCATTCATCGCGATATCTGGGGACTTCAACCGTGTGACTCTGGCTGCAACACTGCCCACCTTCAAGCAGTTTGTGGACTGTCCCACCAGGGAAAACAAGACACTGGACCTGCTGTATGCCAATGTTAAGGAGGCATACAGTGGTGGAATGAACTCCCGTCTCATGTCAGGACGGCAGTGTCCCTCGCCAGCTTCCGCAAGAGACTCAAGACCCACCTGTTCAGAGTCCACCTGGACTCTCCTTTGTGAAACCCCTAAACTTGCTTAAGTCCTGACATTAATAGCTCTTAGCATGTTGTATATGTTAGCAAGTGTATGTCCTTAATGTTGTTAACACGCTCTTATCACAGCTACTTAAGCAGGTGACCTAGCAGTACGAAATTGTGTTATTCATCTTGTCAATATGAATACTTGTGAACTGCTGTATTTATATGTTTGCGTACCCCAGTGTTATGCTATTGTCTGCTTCAACTAATGTACACCTTGTAAGTCGCTTTGGATAAAAGCGTCTGCCAAATGCCCTAAATGTAAATGTAAATGTAAAATGCATACAGCGCCACCGCCCTTCCTCCTCTTGGAAGGTCAGACCACAACCTCATCCACCTTCAGCCCCTGTATAGGCCTCTAGTCCAGCGGCTGCCTGTGACCATAAGGACTGTGAGGAGATGGTCACAGGAGGGCGATGAGGACTTGCGGGGCTGCTTTGAGTCAACAGACTGGGATTTCCTCTGTGATTTGCATGGAGAGGACCTTGATGATCTCACGGAATGTATAACAGGGTACATCAACTTCTGTGTGGACAGTGTTGTTCCCACAGAGACTGTACGCTGTTTCCCCAACAACAAGCCGTGGGTCACCCGAGACATCAAGGTCCTGCTCAATGAGAAGAAGAGAGCCTTCAGAGACGGGGATAGGGAGCAGATGAGGCGGGTTCAGAGGGAGCTGAAGGAGAGGATCCAGCAGGGCAAAGACAACTATAGGAGGAAGCTGGAGCACAAACTTCAGCAGAACAACCTGAAGGATGTGTGGAGTGGCATGAGGAGCATCACTGGCTACAAACAACCTGGTAGCCAGACAATAGGGGGGGTCCTGACCGGGCCAACGAGTTGAATATGTTTTTCAATAGATTCAATGAGTGGGCTCCGGTCTACCCCCCCTCCCCCTCCCCCTCCCCTCCCCCTCCCCCAGCTCCTCTACAACCATTCCCCTCCAGCCCCCCAGCCCTGTTGTCCCCCCTCCCCCACCGTCTCTCTCCAGCGACAACATACATGTTCTCTCTCCCCCACCACCACTACCTCACCCCCCCCCCCCCATCAACACAACAGAGACTCTTCCTGCCCCCACACAAGGCACACAGACCTTCACAGCTGAGCAGGTGAGGAAAGGGCTGTGCAGGCTCCATCATGGCAAGGCTGCTGGTCCTGATGGCGTCAGCCCGAGGGTCCTCAAAACATGTGCTGCCCAGCTGAGTGGAGTCCTGCAGTACATCTTCAACCTGAGCATGAGACTGGAGAGGGTCCCTGTGCTGTGGAAGACATCCTGCCTGGTGCCGGTTCCGAAGAAGGCACAGAGACCGGTGGTGCTGACGTCCCACGTGTCGAAGTCCTTTGAGAGGCTGGTCCTGTCGCTTCTTCGGCCCCTGGTCAGATCATCGCTGGACCCTACCAGCCTTTGCCCTTGACCCTTGCCTACCAGCCAAAACTGGGAGTGGAGGACGCCATCATCTTTCTGCTTCATCGTGCCTACGCCCACTTGGACAGACCCGGGAGCACTGTGAGAATCATGTTTTTCGACTTCTCCAGTGCGTTGAACACCATCCGGCCTGCCCTGCTGGGGAGTAAGCTGACGGCGATGAAGGTGGACTCTTCCCTGGTTTCCTGGATTACAGACTATTTGACGGGTCGTCCACAGTTTGTCAGACTGCAGGACTGTGTGTCTGACACTGTGGTCAGCAGCACTGGTGCTCCACAGGGAACGGTTCTTTCCCCATTCCTGTTCACACTTTACACCTCAGACTTCCAGTACAACTCAGAGTCCTGCCATCTGCAGAAGTTCTCGGACGACTCTGCAGTTGTTGGTTGTGTCAGGGAGGGAAACGATGAGGAGTAAAGGAGCGTCGTGGACTCCTTCGTTGAGTGGTGTGAGCTGAACCACATGCAGCTCAACACAGACAAGACGAAGGAGATGGTGGTGGACTTCCGCAGGAGGAAATCTACCCCCACACCCATTTCCATCAAGGGTGTGTCCGCTGAAGTTGTTCAGGAATATAAATAACTGGGAGTTCACCTGGACAACAAACTGGTCTGGGCCAAGAACTCTGAGGCTGTTTACAAGAAGGGCCAGAGCCGTCTCTACTTCCTGCGGAGGCTCCGGTCCTTCAACGTTTGCAATACGATGCTGAAGATGTTCTACCAGTCTGTGGTAGCCAGTGCCATCTTCTCCGGTGTCGTGTGCTGGGGAAGCAGGTTGAGGTCAGCAGACGCCAACAAGATCAGCAGGATCGTCAGGAAGGCTGGCGCTGTCCTGGGGGTCCAGCTGGACTCCTTGTTGGTGGTGTCTGAGAGGAGGATGCTGCGCAAGCTGCGTAGTATCCTTGACAACAACTCTCACCCTCTCCATCAGGTGCTGACCTCATACAGAAGCACCTTCAGCAATAGACTCATTCCACCCAGGTGCACCACAGAACACCACAGGAAGTCCTTTCTTCCTGTGGCCATCAGTCTCTATGATTCATCTACCTCAGGTTGTGAGAGGGACAGTGGAGATTCAGTGACCTGAGGCCAACGCACTGTTATTATTATTTTTTGGTCAACGCACTGTAAATTCAATTTCACTTTTCACTTTTCACATGTCACTTTTTCAGTATTCATTTATTTATTAGTATTTTATTACTGCCAATTTGCACTATACGTATTGTTGTGTATTGTATATACCTACGTATTACAGTAATAATACTGTAAATTGTGCAATTCATCTATCAATACATTTAGTTATATTTAGCTTATACTAGTTTTGTTTAGTTAGTTGTTATTTAGTTTTTAGCTTTAGGTATTAGTATATTTGTGAGTGCACAAACTGTTGCACCTTAATTTCCCTCGGGATAAATAAAGTAATCTGAATCTGAATATAGATAGAGATATATACACATATAGGGACATTAGAACCAGTGTAAACCGTTGACTAAACACTTTAATACGTTTTTAAAAAGATTGTTTTTTAACTTGACTCTCTCTCTCTCTCTCTCTCTCTCTCTCTCTCTCTCATAACATTACATACATAACATTATAATGAGTTTAAACCGTTTATTCCGTCTAAACATTAGATTAGATTAGATTATAATGTATTATCCATGAACAGAAAAAGTTCAATACAGCGAAAATAATTTAGCATCTAACCAGAGTGTAAATGTTACATTAAAGTGCATGGTAATATATAATTAGTAATTATTAGTATAATTAGTATAATTAGTGGTTAAATAAGATGTAAGACAGTACTAGGTATAAAAACGGTATAAAATAACTTGTGGAGTATGTTTAAGATATGTGCAGAATTATAGGTATTTATATAGTATATATTATATATTATATAGTATATATTATTAAGTATTCAACAGGTAGTGAGCCTGGGGGAGCCTAGGGGTATGCAATTATATCGACATGATAAATATATAATAATGTATATGTATATATATATATATATATATATATATATATATATATATATATATATATATATATACTGTGAGCGCCCACGCTCAAGGAGGCAAAAAACAGCGGGTTTTTGAGGGTTAAACGAAAATGTCCTTTTATTTCTTTAAACTTCAGGGGTTTAAGGGAGGGAATGAAAAACAACAAAGGCTTGTCTTCGGCGTCTCACGCCGGGTCCGCGGTCCTCTCACCCTCTGGCGGCTTCCCAAGCTCCCGGGTGCGACGGCTTCTCCTTTCTTCCGTGTCAAAACTGGAAACAGAACAGCAGAACAGCATAACAGCATAGCAGCATATGGCGGGACCTCTCGGCAGCAAGGTCTCGGTCCTCTCACCCCCCTTCTCTCTTTTTAGCAACCCTCTACCTGTGTGTTTTAAGCACCTGATTTACTCAGGTGTTTATTGTTGTCAGCTGTGCGTTTCACTCCGGGATCTCGTTCGCCTTCCCCCGGGTCCTAAAGCCCTCCAAGTATCTCCCTTGGGAGATATACGCCTCCCACAACGCAACCAAAGGTAAGTCTCCTCTTCTTCGCCCTGGTGGGACCCCAAGGGTAGCTTGGGGTACCACATATCCTTCCCCTCAACTTCAGAGCACCCTTGGCAGGCCCAGACCACAGGCATTCTGACCTTCGGGACAGGGCATCTGCATTCCCATGTAGCTTCCCTGCTCTGTGTTCCACCTTAAATCTGAAGTTCTGTAGCTCCAAGAACCACCGGGTTACTCGGGAATTTTTCTCCTTATTTAGTGACATCCACTTCAGCGGTGCATGATCCGTTACCAGTGTGAATTCCCTACCAATTAAGTAGTACTTCAGTTTGTCTATCGCCCATTTAATTGCTAGGCATTCCTTCTCCACTGTTGCATAGTTTCTTTCATGCTGTAGCAATTTCCGGCTGATGTATGTGATAGGCTGCTCTACATCATCTTTTACCTGAGACAGCACCGCGCCCAGTCCCACCTCTGAGGCATCCGTCTGTAAGACAAAGGGAAGTGAGAAGTTTACTGTAGCCAGGACCGGCTCCCTGCAGAGGTTGTCCCTCAGCCTCTGGAAGGCCTCTTCCGCTTCTCCAGTCCATTTTAGACTGCACTTCCCTTCTTTCTTGGTCAATTCGAACAGTGGAGCTGCTAGGGATGCAAAGTTGGGTACGAACTGTCGGTAATATCCCACCAGACCCAAGAAAGTTCTAAGCTGTCGCTTTGTGCCTGGCCGTGGCCATGTGGCGATGGCCTCCACCTTGGATGACTGCGGTCGCACACAGCCTCTTCCTACCGTGTAGCCCAGATAGTCCGTCTCCTCCAGGCCCAGATGACACTTTGCTGCTTTGGCTGTCAGCCCCGCCTCTCGTAATGCTCCCAAGACGGCCTCCAGGCGATGTAGATGGGTCTGCCAATCCGTGCTCTGGACCACAATATCGTCGATATAGGCTGCTGCATATTCCCTGTGGGGTCTAAGAACTTTATCCATTAGCCTTTGGAAAGTAGCTGGGGCCCCATGGACCCCAAATGGTAAGACTTTGTAGTGGAAGAGACCATCCGGTGTTGCAAAGGCAGTTTTCTCTTTAGCCCTGTCTGTGAGTGGCACTTGCCAATAACCACGTGTAAGGTCGAGGGTGCTAATGAATCTGGCAGGCCCCAATCTCTCTAGCAGCTCATCTACTCTGGGCATTGGATAAGCATCAAACTTGGAGATTGCATTGAGCTGTCTGAAGTCATTGCAAAACCTTAATGTCCCATCTGGCTTTGGTACAATTACGATTGGGCTGCACCAGGAGCTTTGTGACTCCTCGATTACTCCCATTTCTAGCATGGTTTTTACCTCTTCACGGATGGCTTCTCTCCTGGCCTCTGGTATTCTGTATGGTTTGAGCCGCACCTTCTTCCCTGGTTCCGTGACGACGTCGTGGGCCACTACTGTTGTCCTCCCAGGTTTGTCTGAGAAGACATCACGGTTCCGGCTCAGCAGCTCGGTCAGGTCTTGAACCTGGTGTGGCGACAGTTGCTCTCCCATGGGGACTTTAGGAGGTTCCTGTGAGGGCTGGTAAGTAGACAGTGCATGTACCTGTATCTGCATGGGTTCATGCCATCTTTTTAACAGGTTAACATGGTATATTTGGCTGGACTGTCTCCTCCCAAGCTGTCTGACTTTATAATTGACTTGACCAACCCTTTCCACCACCTCATATGGACCATGCCATCTGGCCAGAAATTTGCATTCTTGCGTGGGGACGAGGACCAATACTTTGTCCCCTGGACTGAACTCCCTCACTTGGGCCCCCCTGTTATAAAGCCTTGCCTGTGTCTCCTGGGCTTGTTGCATGTTTTCTCTTACCATGGGCCAAACCTCACTCATCCTGCGGTGCATTTTCTCCACATGTTCTATCACCGTGGTGTGGCGGGTGGGCTGTTGTTCCCAAGCCTCCTTAGCTAGGTCCAGCAGGCCCCTTGGTCTTCTGCCATAGAGCAACTCAAACGGTGAAAAACCTGTGGATGCCTGGGGTACCTCCCGGATGGCAAACAGGAGGTATGGTAATAGTAGGTCCCAGTCTTTTCCGTCTGTGTCTATCATCTTCCTTACCGCTGGATCCATGTCTTCGGGTTGTGAGCTGGGTCAGAAAGCCCGCATCCATCCACCATATGTGAGCGCCCACGCTCAAGGAGGCAAAAAAACAGCGGGTTTTTGAGGGTTAAACGAAAATGTCCTTTTATTTCTTTAAACTTCAGGGGTTTAAGGGAGGGAATGAAAAACAACAAAGGCTTGTCTTCGGCGTCTCACGCCGGGTCCGCGGTCCTCTCACCCTCTGGCGGCTTCCCAAGCTCCCGGGTGCGACGGCTTCTCCTTTCTTCCGTGTCAAAACTGGAAACAGAACAGCAGAACAGCATAACAGCATAGCAGCATATGGCGGGACCTCTCGGCAGCAAGGTCTCGGTCCTCTCACCCCCCTTCTCTCTTTTTAGCAACCCTCTACCTGTGTGTTTTAAGCACCTGATTTACTCAGGTGTTTATTGTTGTCAGCTGTGCGTTTCACTCCGGGATCTCGTTCGCCTTCCCCCGGGTCCTAAAGCCCTCCAAGTATCTCCCTTGGGAGATATACGCCTCCCACAACGCAACCAAAGGTAAGTCTCCTCTTCTTCGCCCTGGTGGGACCCCAAGGGTAGCTTGGGGTACCACATATCCTTCCCCTCAACTTCAGAGCACCCTTGGCAGGCCCAGACCACAGGCATTCTGACCTTCGGGACAGGGCATCTGCATTCCCATGTAGCTTCCCTGCTCTGTGTTCCACCTTAAATCTGAAGTTCTGTAGCTCCAAGAACCACCGGGTTACTCGGGAATTTTTCTCCTTATTTAGTGACATCCACTTCAGCGGTGCATGGTCTGTTACCAGTGTGAATTCCCTACCAATTAAGTAGTACTTCAGTTTGTCTATCGCCCATTTAATTGCTAGGCATTCCTTCTCCACTGTTGCATAGTTTCTTTCATGCTGTAGCAATTTCCGGCTGATGTATGTGATAGGCTGCTCTACATCATCTTTTACCTGAGACAGCACCGCGCCCAGTCCCACCTCTGAGGCATCCGTCTGTAAGACAAAGGGAAGTGAGAAGTTTACTGTAGCCAGGACCGGCTCCCTGCAGAGGTTGTCCCTCAGCCTCTGGAAGGCCTCTTCCGCTTCTCCAGTCCATTTTAGACTGCACTTCCCTTCTTTCTTGGTCAATTCGAACAGTGGAGCTGCTAGGGATGCAAAGTTGGGTACGAACTGTCGGTAATATCCCACCAGACCCAAGAAAGTTCTAAGCTGTCGCTTTGTGCCTGGCCGTGGCCATGTGGCGATGGCCTCCACCTTGGATGACTGCGGTCGCACACAGCCTCTTCCTACCGTGTAGCCCAGATAGTCCGTCTCCTCCAGGCCCAGATGACACTTTGCTGCTTTGGCTGTCAGCCCCGCCTCTCGTAATGCTCCCAAGACGGCCTCCAGGCGATGTAGATGGGTCTGCCAATCCGTGCTCTGGACCACAATATCGTCGATATAGGCTGCTGCATATTCCCTGTGGGGTCTAAGAACTTTATCCATTAGCCTTTGGAAAGTAGCTGGGGCCCCATGGACCCCAAATGGTAAGACTTTGTAGTGGAAGAGACCATCCGGTGTTGCAAAGGCAGTTTTCTCTTTAGCCCTGTCTGTGAGTGGCACTTGCCAATAACCACGTGTAAGGTCGAGGGTGCTAATGAATCTGGCAGGCCCCAATCTCTCTAGCAGCTCATCTACTCTGGGCATTGGATAAGCATCAAACTTGGAGATTGCATTGAGCTGTCTGAAGTCATTGCAAAACCTTAATGTCCCATCTGGCTTTGGTACAATTACGATTGGGCTGCACCAGGAGCTTTGTGACTCCTCGATTACTCCCATTTCTAGCATGGTTTTTACCTCTTCACGGATGGCTTCTCTCCTGGCCTCTGGTATTCTGTATGGTTTGAGCCGCACCTTCTTCCCTGGTTCCGTGACGACGTCGTGGGCCACTACTGTTGTCCTCCCAGGTTTGTCTGAGAAGACATCACGGTTCCGGCTCAGCAGCTCGGTCAGGTCTTGAACCTGGTGTGGCGACAGTTGCTCTCCCATGGGGACTTTAGGAGGTTCCTGTGAGGGCTGGTAAGTAGACAGTGCATGTACCTGTATCTGCATGGGTTCATGCCATCTTTTTAACAGGTTAACATGGTATATTTGGCTGGACTGTCTCCTCCCAAGCTGTCTGACTTTATAATTGACTTGACCAACCCTTTCCACCACCTCATATGGACCATGCCATCTGGCCAGAAATTTGCATTCTTGCGTGGGGACGAGGACCAATACTTTGTCCCCTGGACTGAACTCCCTCACTTGGGCCCCCCTGTTATAAAGCCTTGCCTGTGTCTCCTGGGCTTGTTGCATGTTTTCTCTTACCATGGGCCAAACCTCACTCATCCTGCGGTGCATTTTCTCCACATGTTCTATCACCGTGGTGTGGCGGGTGGGCTGTTGTTCCCAAGCCTCCTTAGCTAGGTCCAGCAGGCCCCTTGGTCTTCTGCCATAGAGCAACTCAAACGGTGAAAAACCTGTGGATGCCTGGGGTACCTCCCGGATGGCAAACAGGAGGTATGGTAATAGTAGGTCCCAGTCTTTTCCGTCTGTGTCTATCATCTTCCTTACCGCTGGATCCATGTCTTCGGGTTGTGAGCTGGGTCAGAAAGCCCGCATCCATCCACCATATGTGAGCGCCCACGCTCAAGGAGGCAAAAAACAGCGGGTTTTTGAGGGTTAAACGAAAATGTCCTTTTATTTCTTTAAACTTCAGGGGTTTAAGGGAGGGAATGAAAAACAACAAAGGCTTGTCTTCGGCGTCTCACGCCGGGTCCGCGGTCCTCTCACCCTCTGGCGGCTTCCCAAGCTCCCGGGTGCGACGGCTTCTCCTTTCTTCCGTGTCAAAACTGAAAACAGCAGAACAGCAGAACAGCATAACAGCATAGCAGCATATGGCGGGACCTCTCGGCAGCAAGGTCTCGGTCCTCTCACCCCCCTTCTCTCCTTTTTAGCAACCCTCTACCTGTGTGCTTTTAAGCACCTGATTTACTCAGGTGTTTATTGTTGTCAGCTGTGGGTTTCACTCCGGGATCTCGTTCGCCTTCCCCCAGGTCCTAAAGCCCTCCAAGTATCTCCCTCGGGAGATATACGCCTCCCACAACGTAACCAAAGGTAAGTCTCCTCTTCTTCGCCCTGGTGGGACCCCAAGGGTAGCTTGGGGTACCACAATACATACAGTAGGCAGTGAGCAGGGATATGGAGTTTAAGATTTATATATATATATATATATATACACACGTTAGGTACAGTACAAATGTAAAAATGTACACATTATCATATAAACAATAAAAATAATGTGATTGTTTTCTAACTGGATTCAACAATGTGTTCTAGGAATGGCCTCTAATAAACGTTCCTGGTCTGAGGAGAACTTTTCCTGTTCCGTCTGTCTGGATGTGTTCAAGAGTCCAGTTTTCACACCATGCGGACACAACTTCTGTAGAGCCTGTATCACCACGTTCTGGGATGACCAGGTCCAGTTCAAATGTCCTGTTTGCAACGAGCTTTTCCACACAAGACCTGATCTACGGGTCAATACTCTCTTATCGGAGATGGTGGACGAGTTTAGACGGTCCGTACCGGTCAAAGAGCAGCCTTGTGTTGAACCAGGAGAAGTTCCCTGTGACGTCTGTACCGGGACCCAGCTGAAGGCCGTCAAGTCCTGCCTAGTGTGTCAGAGCTCCTTCTGCCACTCCCACCTGGAGCCACATCAGAGAGTCGCAGTTCTGAAGAAACATAAGCTGGTCGAGCCTCAGGACCGTCTGGAAGACAGGATGTGTAAGAAACATGGCCGACTTCTGGAGCTCTTCTGCCAGACTGAACAGGTGTGTGTGTGTCAGTTCTGTACAGAGGGGGACCACAGGTCCCATCCTGTTGTACCTCTGAAGGAGGAATATGAGCTGAAGAAGGCCCAGCTGGGGAAGATAGAGTCTGAAGATCAGCAGATGATCCAGGAGAGAAAAATAAAGGTTCAGGAGATCAAAGACGCAGTAACGCACAGCAAAGAAGACGCAGACCGAGAGATAGCCGATGGTAACCAGGTCCTCGACGCTCTGATGAGCTGCGTTAAAAAGTGTCGGGATGATCACAAACAAACCGTTAAAGAGAAACTGAAATCCATAGAGAAAAACGCTGAAGGCCTCATCAAGGAGCTGGAGCAGGAAGTTAAAGACTAATGGGAGCTCAGAGGTGAAGCAGCTCTCAGACACCGAAGACCACCTCCACTTCCTCCAGAGTTTCAGATCCCTGAAGAATCCTCCAAACACCAGGGACTGGACCAAAGTGGAGGTCCCTCCTCCTCCGTCATACGTAGGGACCTTGAGGAGATCCCTGGATCAGCTGAAGGAGACACTGGAAATGGAGATGAAGAAGCTGCCTGACCTGAAACCAGCTGTAAAGAAGTGCATGGAGATGAAGAAGCTGCCTGACCTGAAACCAGCTGTAAAGAAGTGCATGGACATGAAGACGCTGCCTGTCCTGAGGTCGACTCTAAAGAAGTGTAAGTGTCTGTTTAGTTTGAGTCATCACAACAACACACTAACTCCTCAGATTGAATGTCCATCCACACAGCAGGAGGTGACGTCCTACTGGGAATGAACATGATGGTGGACATCATGTATCTTATCAATATATTAATATATTGATAAGATACATGATGGTTGGTATCTTTTACATAATGCATAACCATCACAATGAATCCTTCTTCTGTAAAATACATATTTTATTACTGTAACAATATTATTTATTAATGATGAGCATTTTGAGTGTTATTATTATTAGACAATCATAATCAGGATGCTATTAATCATACTTGTATGTGTTTTTTATATTCAGAACATGATCTAAAACATATCTAATAATATATGTGAATAAACATATTTTAAATAATAATATATATCACTATATAATAATGTTTATATTAATAAATAAAATATATAAATATTAATATACTATAATAAATCGATTATGTTATAATTATATATAATATATAATAATATATATTTTCATCATACTTTAGGTCCTAGGAAACTAGGCAACCAATTCTTAGAAACACCTCTCCTATCAAAGTCACAATTGTAGTTATCCAAGGTTAAAGTTGGCAACTGCTAACGTTTAATGATGTCCAATCTATAAATAAAGAGAGTACTTTCCAATCAAGTACTTTTTCTTCCTCAGTGGTTATTCACGGCTCCACCCATTTCTAAAGGGTTTATAGAACTGACTCCAAACGGCACATATCTTGATGACCTCATCAGGAGTATTTCTGTGTAGACTCATCATGTCTTTGGTTCTCTCTCCCATCAGATGAGTGTGAACTCACACTGGACCCAAACACAGCCCACAGAGGACTCTCTCTGTCTGAGGACAACAGGAAGGTGACGAGGGTTAGAGAGGAGGAGTTGTATCCTGATCAC